>QJSC01000318.1:321285-391774 GCA_003697955.1 Calidris pygmaea
GGTAGCAGCAGATGTCCCTTGGTGCGTTGGTAAGGAACAGTGAGGAAATCCTGCGTGCTCTCTACGTCTCTGGGAAGTCCATGCAGAGGGAACCAGAAGCCTTTCTTTCACCTCCGGCATCCCCACAACCAAAGGAATGTATTGGGTGTAAATGCTCTTCTTCACACAGTCTGAACGTCCAGATGAATTTACAGGGACATCCAGGAGCTCTGCCCTGGCATGGCCACCAAGGGCAGGGACAGCCCATGGGCACAGGGACTGTCTCAGGGCCAGCACCCCAAAGGCTTCCTCCCAAGAACGCTGGGCAGAGGCGGGGTGGCTGGGGCTGGGCAGGGGGGGCCCTGTCACCCCCATGTCACAGTGCCACCACCCGGCAACGCAGATGTCACAATGGCCTGCGGGGGATAAAAGGGACCATCCTCCTGTGTCCCACTGACAGAGCTGGCCTGGGGGCAGCCTGGAGACATCTGAGAGTAAGTGCTTGAGGAGCTGGTGGAATTAGTTAGAGGTGGATGAGAGAGGAAGACCAGAGGCTGGACAAGGCTCCTGGAGGTTCTCTGCTGCAAGGCCAGCTCCCAGAGGGGCCATGTTCAAAGCACATCTAATGGATGGAGATCCTGTCTCAGCCTCTGAGGAACAGATGCCAGCTCCATAGGAGATGAGAAGGATCAACAACCTCTGGAGGTGCCTGAGGCTCTCAGGCCTTTTCAGCTGGATAATCAGTGGCAAGAACACGAGAATGCCTTCTTGAGGAGCACTGCAGAGCTTGTTGTTCTCATCCCCTATGGAGCAAGGGGCAGCGGTGGTAAGAAATGGGATGCCAGGGGTAAGAACTGCTGCCAGGGGTCCCAGTGCTTTGGAGGCACCCACTGGTGTCCCGCCAGGCGTGGGAAGGGTGCTTGCTCCCAAGGGGAATCAAGGTAGGGGCATTTGGTCGCTCTCGGAAGCCCCGGAGATGGCTCCAGGCTGAGGGAGAATAGGGTTTAGGCATCTCCGAGGAGGCGGGGACCAGCCTGTGGGAGGAGGAGGCAGGTCTCGCTCACGTGCTCAGGNCTGGGGTCTTGCCCGCTGCTCTGCCACCTCCCGGCCACCACTCCTGCCCTGCCTCTCTCCGCCTCTCTTGCCCATGGCAAGCTTGGAGCGGGAGCCAGCTCTGCTCTTCCCTTGCCTCCCGCTCCCCAGGCCTTCTTGCTTGCCCAAAACAGCCTCTGCTGGGAAGGCCTGCGGCCTTGGGGCACCCTCCCTCCCTCCCTCCCCACCTCACACTTGCCCACTCTCCCTGCCTGCAAGACAAGCCCAGGGCCGGCACCGCAGCGCTTTGCATGCATGTTATGGTTTGAGAAACCCATAGCAATTTATTGTCACGTAGACGATACTTATTCTATCACCAGATGACCCCTCCCCACCTGGGAGGGGGAATCAGGGAAAATATGGAAATACGAAAGTTGAAATATAGATAGAATTTTTAGGATAAGACTAAATAGTTAACAATTATAATAAAGATCCAGTATTAATCCCGATACTGATATAAGATACACAAGGATTACACTCAGCCCATTCCCTCAGCAGAAGCCGTGCGCTCCCAGCAGGGACAGCAAATGGCAGACCCTGCCAGTGCTGCGTTTTCAGGAGAAGGGAAGGGCTCAGGGCTCCGGCACCGGGCCAAGGAGTTCTCAGGATCCACCACCACCAAGGGAGAGAGAGAACTCCTCAGCAAATTTTCTAATTTACATTGAATGTTACAGTCATGGTATGAAAGAATCCTGTTGGCAGCTTGTAATTTTTTTGTTGTTTTGTGGTTGTGGTTTTTTTGTGGGTTTTTTTGTTGTTGTTTGTTTTTTGCAGTGGCTTGGTATTTTGTGATGACGTATATAGAGGCAGCTGTGTGTGTACACGTGTATTGAAGCAAATTGATGTTCCAACTGAGTATTTTTCATACTGGAACACTGCTCTTTTTTGGCTTACCTTGTGAAATTCACAATCTTTCTACCTGAAAGAAGGAACACAAGAAAGAGAAGTCTCACAGGAGCACACTTCTGCAGGTCACAGCTCAGCTTGTCACACTCAGTAGATTCAAAACAAGAGTTTATCCTTCCTTATGTTTACTTCCCTTCCCTATCCTTCCTGTACGCTTACTCAGGCTAAAACTTCAGAATGTCCAGGGCATGTACATTGAAGCAAATTGATGTGGCCCCATCACTTCATGAACTGTACCATGAAGTTCTTGAAGTACCGATGTTCAGTGCATCTGACTGAGCTTTTAAAGGGGTATGCAGAGGATGTAGTGAGGCTTGGCCAGTTCCTCTATTGGGATGTTGTGCTCCAGGTTAATATAAGATTAGGTGTATGATGCCTTATTCCAGGATATCAGCACAGAATGAACCTAGCTCCTCCACACAAGGGAAAACAAGAAAATAACTTTTAGTATATTCTTACATAATTTTTTGGCCTAAATCTTTTCTTTCCCACATTGTTTTAAATAACAAAACACTAAGCTTCTTTTTTTCAAAAATATATTTGCACAGCAGAGGGAGCTGAAATTTTAAAAAATATATTCAGTGTATTGTTTCCTGTAATGATGAGGAATGTGGATGGAATAATGCATGAGGTTTTACCATTGCAGTTCTGGGAGGAGGTGGACGTTTATCCCAAGCTATTCAGTGAAATGAGTCAGAGGATTTTAAGTCAGTGGTCTTAACGGTCTTGCCTGGGAGCACTACCATGTGGAACGTAAGACAGCAGAGCAGAGGAACATGCTGCTCAGCCATATATTTTGAAGCTGATTTTATTAAACTACAGCTTACCTCAATGCTGTTTATGTTCAGAAATACTCCTTTAATGTAACAATTTAAATGAGATACATATATGTATGAGAGAAATTTTTCATTTTTTTTTATATCTTGAGAATTCAATAACCTTTCCAGATTTTTTAAGTGATAGGTTTTTTCTTTGTCTGTGTATTTTAATTGCTGTCATGCTGGTTTCAGTCAAGCCTGAGATTCACTCCATCAGAGCTGCTGGTGTAAAAGTGTGTGTACTTGCCCCTAACCCTTTTCTGTGAAAATGATCCAGGTTAACCTCCCACTCTCCCACTTCCATAGGATTAAACTATTTATGCTAAGTGCATTTGGATAAAACAGGGCAAAGGAGAGGCTGTATGTTTAGCTGGTCTGATAGATCTGGAAGAAAATATAAACCAGTCTTATCTCTTGCCTTCCCAGAGCTAACGGCACCACACACACTCTAATGAAAAGTCCCTCGATCGGTGTTTATTTCCAGCAAACATGGGAATGATCAGGAAACCCTCCAAAGAAAAAAATGCTCCATTCTTTTCACTCTCCTTTGTCTGGGCTAGAAAAATGACCTACCTGGCAGCATCCCTACTCCATCCTGCCATTTTGGAGGCATCTCTGAAGATGTGCAGAGGAGCATGAGGTGGCTTCTCTGCTCTGCTGAGGGCAGAACCTCTTTTGAGCAATTTGGCGGGGGCCTAGCAGCTTTTCTAATTGCAGAGGGGGGGCAGCTTAACCTGCCACCTTTTGGGGCACATCTGCTGCGTGGCCTCCCCTGGATGGGAGCAGCAGAACAGAGCAGAGGGCAGAGGAGGGGAGATCTCATTACACAGCTTGGGCACACCATGATACTACGTCTGACTAAAGCCACGGTGACCTCTGTAGATGTGAGTCCTTGTGGCTCTTACAGTTGGGGGAGCCTCGTTTTCCTTCATATCCTTTATTTTGTGGGGGATTATAGAGGTCTAGGCGTAATGTAAGCATACAAATGTGTTAGCAAAAGGCAGAGGAGGAGAGGGCTTTGAAGGATCTTGTAAATGAAGACAAGAAGTTTGAACAAACAAATTTAAGCAGTAGGATTTTCTTAATGTAAAGAGCTGGTGAGAGCATGTGAATTGATGGTAGAAGTGGTTATTATGAACTGAATTAATAGGGGATGTGACAGACAGAACAAGAGCTCCAGCTACATGGACAGTCATATGTCAGACAGGGGGACAGGAAGGCATAAAGATCAACACTTTGATTTGCGACCTTAAGGATGAGCTTAAATTTGTGAGCAGCATTTCGGAAAGAGAAATCATGACTTTTACATCAGATCCATGCTGGTTTTGCATGTATTATTAAAAGAGATGGCTTTATAGTCTGTTATTTAATCATCATAAATAATTCATTCTGCTGCTGTTTCTTTGCAGGCGACTGCAAGAGTGACATTTTAGGCTGTTACCACAGGGTGTCTCTCACTGGTAGATCTTGACATCCTATCCGATACGACCACTATCATCTCTAGGCCGATAATTACTTTCTCTTATTTGGTCAAGATAATTCACTTCAAAGGATTTCTTTGATTAAGGAAATCCATTAATATGATCTCTAGATAATGATGCTTCTTTGCTTGAGTCTTCTCAGTGTTTGGACAGCACATTTTTTTATAATCCATTGAGGAAGATCAGTGTCTTTTGAAGTTTACTTTAATGGACGTCCTTCTGTCAAACAGTTAATTTTTGCTAGCTTCCAGAATGAATTAATTGAGAAAAGTAAATCTATATGATATTATTGAAGGAAACATCTGTGCCTATCTCTTACACAGACCCATTTAATGTAAATCCATGGAAGTGTTCACCCGAGGAACAGTCTCATTCTTGGGCTTTCTGAGCCCATTCCACAAACTGTCACAATGCTACCCAAAATGCTGATTTCATACTCCACAAACCAGACGAATGAAAGAAATGTTGTTCAGGAAATTGTGATCTTCTTGATCTTTTTATTAACTTCTTCCAGGAAAGGAATAAATGTTACAAGAAATCTGTTAAAGGAAATGTATTCCTTTAAGAGATGGAATTGCTGCCTCAATCCATGAAAACAGCTTTCCGCACAAGCTCAATCATAGACATGCATTTTATTCAGAATTAGAATAGCAATGCTCTGAAGAGTAGACAAAAAATAAGCAGAGATTGTTCCGGTGGAGGAACAGTTGGAGGAACAGTTGGGACACATGTGCAGAAGACAGAGCAAGTTAAAAATATTTGGAGGTAATACTACTGTCTTTTAAAAATAGTTGCCTAATTTATGGCATGCACAGGTATATGTTTTTGGTTAAATATTTATGCTTTTTTTTCCACCCCAACATGTGCTTTAAGCACTTTTGGGGAAGTATAATCATATTTTTGTTTTTGGTTATTCTGTTTGGGGTTGAATTTGAAACCCCCATTTATTTGAACCTCTGATGGGTGATTGAGGCAAATGACATGCAATACCAGTGAAAAATACCTCCTTGTGTGTGTTCCACACTGCTTGACTTCACTACAAACTTTAAATCTTGGTTTGGCTTTTTCGGCAGGGTAGACTTCGGATTGTCTGATACCTCTCACTTCCCCTCGTGCAGCGCTGTACTTTTTACACTGGACTTTGCTTCAATTATTTGTGTTAATGTCACCAACCACAAGCAGTAAATTCCACCTGAAATCATTGAGCTGCAACTAATTAATCAACTGGTTAATATCGTGGATGGAGATGGTGAGTGTATGTGCGTGCCAGTGGAACACCACCTGCTGTGCCTGTCATCCACTTACTCACATCCTTCCTCTGATTTAGAAATCTCAGGAGGCAATGGTAAAGATAGCTCGCCTTTGGAATATTTTACATCTGTATCTACCAACAAAATAGCTGCCTATCTCTAGATTCTAAGTTATTTAAAGTATCCATGCTCACCTCTATTAGTAGTTCACTTCCTTTCCATGGAACAATTAAATGTCCAGTAAATTTAACTTGTTATGGGGACTAATGCCATCTCATTTTGTTGTTTCTGATCTTTTCTAAGTTGAAAACAAAAAGGGGCAAAGGTAAGAAGAGGTCCTGTGTCATATTTCACTGATACTTCCATGAGATGCAGTAATATTGTACTACTAGAGTTAAAAATGGTGAGAGATTTTTTTTCAACAAATCATTTAAATATGAAGGTCTAGATATTCTGTTAAAAGTAATTATGAAGAATAAAACGTTCATGAACAGCAGACACTTGAAAAGAGAGTCTTTTTTCTTCTATAGTTTATATTTTTATTTGAGGGTAGATATTATTTCATGTAACTAACATACACTTTACTTTTCTTAATCATAGCTGGAGTTCCCTAAAATGTAGTTTAAATCTCAGCGAATCAGAGATTGAGCACAGCCATTTCAGCCCCACACACTGCTGTTTGATGTAGAGTGAAGACAGCAAATACTACCAAGATGAATCTTCAACTCACTGTTCCCACCCGTGTCCTGTTCTTATTTTTGTGCTGCTCCGGATGTTTGAGACACATCATTTTCTCAAATGAGAGCTGTGGTCATTTGGCACACTGAGCTACACTCTGTCCTTTGGGGTCAGCAGAACCCGAGCAGATGCCTTCTTTTCTGTAAGTGCAATAAACCCACTTAAACTTTAATTGACACGCTTGTAAATGCAAACACTAGCTTCACTGCTGTGTGAGGGAAATAATTGGTCTCCTTTACTGAAGTCATTTGGAGAGAATCCCAAAGCTTATGAAAGTATGTGCTCAAAGGGTGAAAAACCCTCACGAATGTACGCATTTGAGAACCCTGGAAAGATCTGTGACAGTGATGGAAAACATGAGCAAAGATGTCTCTGACACGTGACCTTTCTGTCCTCCCTTCCCCTTTTTCAATGGCAGTGAGGATCCGTGATGTGCTTCAGGCACGCTGCCAACTAATATTCTCCAAATTTCCCATTAAGAGGGAAAAGTATTTACTGTGCATCACTTCTCAGTGGGGGAAAGGGAGGCAGCACTCGCAGAGTGAATGTATGACACGGGGGAAGCTCCCTGGGTCTGGTCCTCCAGTAAACGGCAGCTGGAGCTCTGCCCTGTAGCAGGGCAAGGGAAACTGGGCAAGTGAAACACCAGTGGGCAATCTTTGTGCCTGCCTCACATTTTATGCAATTTCTACCAAATGCTGTGAGATGTGTCAGTGTAAAGAGGTGTAAGTGATTTGTGTGTGAACTGGGGTTGCCTCAGGGCTTTTAAAGATGGCAAGATTAAAATAGGATGATAGAAATCTAATGGTGTGGATGTAATAGCAAGTTCAACTCAGCCTTAATGAAACCACGGGCTCTTTTGATTTTCTATTTTACTTTAGAAGGAGAACTACAGTAGGAATTAGGACTGGAGAAAATTAGAAATGTTACGTATTGCACTCATTTTATGCCTCCAAATAACATTTTATTTACTGTAGCAATATTTTCCATTTTATACAGTGCTGTATTTTTCCATGGAATGGAAATTTATGGAATTTCCCACCTAAGAAGCATCTTAGGATCTATCTTGTTCAGCCCTAAAGACAGTCTTTCATGCACCTAGGAAGGACAATTGATCTGTTTTTGTGCTAAGGAAAGGCTGGCTGCTTCGTAACTGCACTGATGAAATTTCACATGTGGAGTCAGAAATCCTGGGCTCGGACTGAACTCGCGGGGGATTTGCTGCTTTCTGCTGCAGGTAGGTCTATGGTGGTGCTGTGTGCTGCTCCACCAACCTCTGCAGAGTTAGCTGAATATTAAGGGTTGTAAAATGACCCTTGAATATTCTCTCAGATGGCTGCAAGGGTATTGATGACTCAATCCTGTAAGATTTCAGACTTCAGCTCTGTAAGATTTTCTATCAAGAGAAATTGTAACAGCATTTTTATTTCTGAAAAGAGAAATATATGTGTGTTTTCCATCTCTCTTCTTGTACCTTTCTGCCTGATTTTCCAAGCTGAATTGTTTCTCAGAGACACAACCATGTATGGAGACAGCCTACAATATTCCCTTGCTGGCGTTTCCCAAGCTGCTCAGACAGCCTGTCATGAAAAAATAAATGCATTTTCTGAGTAAAAATTCAGGGCCTCCAGAACGTAACTGACAGTGAAGTGTTTAAAGCCCCATAAATTAATTTTGACTTTATTTAGTCTAGAAGGAGTAGAGCCTTGCACGCATTTTGCTAATGTTTACATTAAAAATGAAGGCATGATTTGTTTCCCGTGCCTGGGCCAAATTACGAAGACTTTCTGTTATGCTAAAGCTTCTGCCTGATGTGCAAAAAGAAGAATAGCCATGTGCTGCAGGAAGAGATCACAACATGTCTGACACACAGCCACCAGCAGCCTCAGGATGCTCCTTTTGATAAGAGAAAAGCAGCTGGGAGTCAGTGGGAGAGCCCAGCTCTTACAGATTCATGCTCATGTCCCTTGTCAAGTTTTCCATCCTAGAAATTAGTATGGAAACAAAGGAATTTTCTGGTTCCTTCAGGGAAAGGCCACGTGTTGTGCCAGTGGAAGGGCTGTCATGTCATAGCTGGGTATGCAAAATTAAATGATCTTAGAGGTGCTGAACACTCACAGCTTGTCACCTCTGAAACCGAGTGCAGTTTGAAACGCGTACACGCCGCTTAGATGCTTGGCTCTGATCATGAGAACCCTGCTGAGATCACAGAGCACATTCACACATGGCTTTAAAAATGCAATTTTAGAAGGCTGGCAAAATAGTTGTGTCTCCCCTAACCCGTGTCTGCTCTTATGTAAAAAATGAAGATCTTTACATACAAAAATGTCTTTTTTTCCTCACCCTTTGGTTCAGTTTATAAAAGCATAAAGAATTTCAGGTCATCGGATTTGACTGACTTAAAATCAGCTTGGATTTTATGTGCAGTCAGTATACCACAGTGTGGCCTTTGAGTCACAGGAAGAAGCCATTTTTTTAAATTATATATTTTTTAGCATGTTTGTACATTTCCTATATTGATGGTGAAAAGACAGGAGAAAAGATTTGTGTGGAATTACACAAGCATAAAATAAAGGAGGAAATAATTTTAATGACCTGCAGATGCCTTTTAGCTTTTTAAATTTCTGGAGCAGGAAAGGCACGCTCCTAGGAGCACTGCATGGGAAAGATGACCTACTTTAGTTGAAAACCACAGATGGGCTGAACCTACTTTTTCAAACCTCACTCTAGTAAGAAATACCATTAAAATGTGGTCTTCATGTATCTTTTATACAAAATTGCTGTGCTAGGAAGAGGAGAAAAAACTTTCCATCCAACACTGGGCCAAGTCTCTCCACACAGGCGAGTGGCTGCTTTGTGCAGGCCAATACTTGAGGTGGCAAGGGAAGGCAATGTTGCTTTCCGTAATGTAAAGTCTTTGGCATTTTAATATATATTTTTTTATTATTATTATTTTTAATTTCTGATGGATCAGTTTAGCCTCTGAAGCAGGAGAATTTATTACCTTACCTCGCACTGCCCTGAACACTGTAGTACTCATGATAGTACATGTCCTGGATGGCTTGACTCCTTCCATCTCTTCTCATCTCAGACTCCTGGGAACTTTCCATACTGAAACACCTGCCTACCTGTCTACTGCTATCAAGCTGTTTGGTTTTTTTTCAGTCAGGGGCTTATTAGCAGATTTAAGTTTTCTAAAACAATGCCTGAATTAATGCGATTGCGGCACTGTCTGCAGGGTACCTGAAAAAGGGTTAGTGTGATCTCTGGAGGCTGTATGTTTGGAATTTACAACAGAGTATGGTTTTGAGGCTGTTGTTACTGCATCTTGTTGGGGATGAGATTCAGAACTTTGCATAGCAAAGGGCATTTACAGCATTTTTTATCTGAAAATGAACTGGATTTCTACTACTGGTGTAGGGACACGATGCTGCTACGGCAGATTTGCAGCATAGAAAGGCTCGTAGCTTTTCTAAAGTAAATTTGTGGGCATTATTGCAACAGAGAGGGAGAGGCAGTCTTAATGAAAAGCTTCAAACAGCCACGGTTTGAACCGTCCTGCTGACGGTTCTAACGCTGTGACAGTTTTTTTTTTCAAATGCATCTGTGAATCAGACTTACTCATTTTAGATCATGTCGCTGAAGATAACACCTAGCACAGTTGGCTTGTGATTCAATACAACACTCTAAATTAGTGCATTTACCTATAAATTTTAGCTATTGTTCTGCCTCAAAGATACTGTTTGGACCATCATACTACCTGCTACAAGCATAAAATAGGAAGTGCTTGCTGAATCTTGATAGATGGAACCTGTGACATTCACTTGTAAAATTTGTGAGTTTGTCATCTGAAACAGGTTAAGAGAAAAATACAAGAAAAATTGTCAGCATTATCTCCATATCCTATGCGACAAAAACTGTTGCCTGTATGCTGTGTATTGTATAATGCATACTGTTTAATGTATAGAATCATAGAATCATAGAATTGTCTAGGTTGGAAGGGACCTTTATGATCACCGAGTCCAACCATCAACCCAACACTGCCCAAACCACCACCAACCCATGTCCCACAGCACCATGTCTACGTGTCTTTTAATATTGCATACAAAGCACAATACGTCCTGACCCTCCTGAAGATCAGTCTAAATTCTTGAAAATGCTAATTGTAACTTCAGATATTGCCAGTAAGAGAATCTATGAGGGAAACCAAGATCTTGCTGTTAGGAAGGAATGCTACAGCAAGTCTGCAGCGTATGTGCCTTCACACTTGCCACTTCACTGTAGTTCCTTCTGGCAGGGACAGCTTGCAAACACTCCTTACAGAGCACAGGTGGCAGCCCCTCCACTGAAGGATGATCTCCCTGAGCTATGGTTTATGGTATTTTACAAGATTTGCTTTCATGGCGCACACTTGATAGGAGGTTCATTAATAACTGACACACTTAAATGTCTGCAAAGCTATTTCGATGCTGTGGATTCCCAGCCTTCTCTGTGGTTTCCCAAGTTTTCCATTTCCTTCAGCCTAGGTAATAGCATAAATCAGAGTTTATGTATTGAGCAGTTGGCTTGCGGAGGCATGTGCAATATGGAATTCTGCTACTGCGTCGGGGTCCTGCTCTCCAAATGAGTTTGGAAGCACCGTGCCACACAAGTGTACTGAGTCAATGGGGACAACCTGACTAATGCATAAAGTACACTTTGTTCTTGCGTATGGCATGAAAATATTTTTGAAATTTAAGGTTTTGTGGTACATTTTATGGTACAATATTGAACAGGTTGCCCAGAGAGGCTGTGGCTGCCCCATCCCTGGAGGGGTTCAAGGCCAGGCTGGATGGGGCTTGGAGCAACCTGGTCTGGTGGGAGGTGTCCCTGCCCAGGGCAGGGGGGTTGGAACTCAATGATCTTTAAGGTCCCTTCCAACTCCAACCATTCTATGATTCTACATTTGACCTTTAACAATGGCAGTGATCTAGTGTGACCGAGTTCACAGTTACTCCAGTGGAGTGTCCATGTACCTAGAAACATACTCTGGCTCTTTACCACTGAGCAGTACAATTATTTTTTAGCTAACAAAAGGCTTCTTTAGCAGCTTCTCAGCCTGATGTTTCTTGCCAGAGATGGTAATTTCCTAGATAGAGCGCTCCAGGAGCACAGCCTTTAAAATATTGATGAAAACGAGGAGCTATACCGTTCTCTGAGCAGGGCCGTGCGGGGATGAAACGGCAACGTGAACATACATCTTTCTTAGAGCTCCTGGCTGCTCTGCCCCGGCCCTGTGCGGGTCGGGCCCGCCCGCCGCGGCTCTAAATACCAGGTGTGGGAACACGCCGGTGCCCTGCCGGAGAGGAGGGGACGGGGGACGGGCGGGGGAGGCCCCGCTCCCCAAACACGCCCGGACCCGCGGGCTGGGGGCGGCGTCCCTCTTGCCCGGAGGGGGGGGGGGCTGCCCTGGTGTGCCCGCGCAGGCACGCCGCCGCGCACACGTGCACGCTCGCGTGCCCATTCACACGCCCACGCGTGCACACACACACTCACACGCGCACACTTCCCGCGCGTACACTCCCCTCCCTCCCTCCCTCCCTCCGCCCCGCTGCGGCCCCCCCCGCATCCTGTCCCCCGCCGGGTCCGCCCCCCCCTCCCCTCTCCCCTTTCCCCCCCCCGTCGCTGGAGCACCCCCGGGGGCGGGGGAGCTGCTCCCCTCCGCCCCCCCCCGCCACCGCCGCCCGGGGCTGGACGCCGAGGCATGAAGAGGAGCCTCCCCGGCGGGGGGGCTGAGGCGGACCCTGGCCCTGCGCGGCTGCGGACCGGCCGCCCCATGAGGGCTCCGTCCTCCGCGGCCCCTCGTCGCCGCTGCCGCCCGCCCCGGGATGGAGGCGCCCGGTTGCTGCCGGCGGCAGCTCCCCGTCCTGCTGCTGTGGGGTGAGTGGGGGGGGGGGGGGGCCCGGCGGCGGGGGGTGCTCGCCGCTGCCGCCCCGGGACGCCGCTTGCCGAGGGGGTGAGGGGGGCGGCGGGGACCGGCCGAGCATCCTCGCGGCGTGTGCGCGGCCCCCGCGGGCGGCGGCTTCTGCCCGAGCGTGGGGGTGAAGCTGGGGGGGACGTGCGAGCTCCTCCCGCTCCCTTGGCGAGAGCATCACTTGGGGAGGGGGGATTTGCTCCGGGGGTCCCTTGCGGGGACGGCCGGGGAGCGGGCAGGGCCTGGCGGGCGGGTCCAGCCGCGCCTCGGGGGGGCTGTCGTTCCCCGGGGCTCTCCCTCCCGAGCAGAGCGGCGGCTCCGCGGCGGGGGCGTTCGGTCCGGGCGGCGGGTCCAGCCCCCCCTCCTGCCGCCGGGGGGGAGCCCCGAAAGGCGGCGCAGGGCGCGCAGCTCCCCAGGAAAGAAACGTCTCCCCGGCTTCCAGCCGTAGCCAGGGTTTCCCTCCGGGATCCCAGATCCCGTCCTGGGGAGGCAGGTTTGGCCGCCGGGGAAGGTTTTCTGCGGCCGGCGAGGCGTCGATTCCCGTTAGAGCGGGGTGAGTTACGGGCAGGCAGTGGTAAAAGCGCAGATAGACTTCACATCTGTCACCTAATATAGGAGTAACTACGGCTAGAAAAAGTGTTTGGTTTGGTTTTTTTTTTCCCTTGTCTCCCGGGTTTAACGTGTTGCAGCTGGGTCAGAAGTTGCTGGGAGAAGTCAGTTCTGATCTTCTTCAGTCGACAGTAAACCCAGACGTGTAGTTAAGTCCTCACAAGTCACAGATCGTGGAGAAGAAAGTCAGGCCTCATATGTTTAGAAAGTTTATCTGAGGACTTTTAAACTTTGCTTGTTAACTTTATGCCCCTTCCCTTTACAACGCTGGTAAACATTGGATATCTTCCTGTGAAAAGACCCAAAATAACTGGACGGTTGTATTGACAGTGTTCAGTAGCATTGGCTTGACCTGGTCTGTCAAAAGAATGACATGTCAGTTGCATAAATTTTCTGGTTCTCTGTGTCTTGAGGACTGCTGAAACCATACTTTAATTGATCAGATTTTTTGCTGTTTCTCAGCTGAAAAGGAATAAAAAAATGGCCAACACCTGTTTCGACACATGAAAGATTTACATGAAAGCACTTAGGGAACCAGGCAGTAATCTTTTTGTATGGAGAGATATCCTGATGTTACTGTGACTTTTACAAAGCAAAATTACTCACTGGAGATTTATTTTCAGAGAATAAGTGGAGTGAGGAACAGTGTCCCTGTAGCTCAGAAAGCTACAGAAAGACATTTTTCACCAGAGAGACACGGGTAAATCAATTGTGCTAGACATTTTTGACTGTGCTAGTTGCTTTCTTAATAGAATAACACACAAAAAAATTGATTTTTAGGATATCTATTTACTAATAATGCATTATTTTTGCTTGGAATTGGAAAGTGTGGATATAATCAAGAGCTAACGATATTAGACTAATTTCCTAGTAGAAAAGACCTGAAAGTTTTATGATGTGGAATTGAGGTCTTTAATAAGGAAAGCCTTAAGTGGGAGAAAATTAAAATTTGTCTTTGAGGAATACAAACACACTTTTAACATCAGTTATTTCGGCAGGATTTTTACTTGAATTGAATATGCTTTCCTCCCTTTTTCCTGGTGGCTTCTTTTGATTAACCAGGGACCTGTGACCTCTCTCATTAAGGTAAAACTCTTGCCAGGAGTCCTCCGTGTTAGCTTTCACTGAATCCAGTGGGAAGCCTGTCTGGGTGGGGACCAGGATCGTACTTCTGTAACCTCAGACCACTGCCTGCTGCGTATCTTTCTGTCTAGGGCTCTTGAAACATTATCACTGTGTGGAACCATCTGCTGTATTGTCCTTCCTTAGTGAGGATGGCAAAAAAGGCAGAGTGTTCGCTTGCTGGAAGCTCAGTGATTACAGAAGTTGGATTTGCTGTGTGTATGGAGGAGTGTGTGTCTGTATTGGGGGTGAGGAATGTGTGAACTGAGGCACCTGGTACACGGACACGTCGGCGGTAGTGTTTTCCCTATGAAGTGCTGATAGCATCCAGAACGGGGTGAGATGCAGAGCTGGAAACACCAGCCATCAGGTGAAATCCTCTGTACCTTGCTTAGCAGAGCTGTAGATATGTAGAAGATATCTACTTACTGTAAGAGCTAAGCCTCAGAAATAATCACGTATTTACCACAATACCAGAGTCTCTTGTTCCACTTCTATGTATGGAAACTGAGGCAAGGAGAAATTTAAGGTCTTGACCAAGACTTTTAGCAGACTGAGTAGGTCTTTTACACAAGTAGCTGCTGTTTTCGGCATCCCTGTCCAAACATTTGCTCCTTAATCCTTTACATAACACCTGCATTTCAGTGGTGCTTTTCATATTTGAGTTGAAAGATGCTACCAGAGTAAAGCTGGATATTTTTTTAAATTCTAGAGGAATCTTTCTCAGGATATGTGTGTATCCCGTAGAGAGAGAAATGGTGTGATTGTTATCTGGAGCAGTTTTTCTATGCAGATTTCAAAGACTGTCTATAGTTGTTCACTTTTCACAATCCTGTTTCACAGCAGTTAGAGAAGCTTATCATTTTGTCCAGAGGTGAACAAGCAGACAGTTGGAAAGCTGGGAACAGAGCCGGACTCTAGGCTTCTGTTCTTACTTTCCATTTTAAACACCCTATCCCATCCTTCAAACAATCATGAAAAATCCGTGTATTAAAGGCTGTATTCTGTAAGGTCCCAAGCTCCCCTTGGTGGAACACGGCATGTGTAACTCCTGGGGAGTTTGGACTCTAAAGAGGAAGAAAAACAAGCAGGGAAACAATTTTATTGGGTTAAAGTTTGAAAATCAAATAAAAGTTTTTTCCATTGTTTTCTTATGAATATATCATGCTGTTCTGCAGCTGCAAAGGGTAGAATGAAGAAAGGGAAAACCGTTGTGGGAGTCCTGAATTTAATAGACCCAGGCAAGTGTGCGTGTAAAACAATAAACCTTTGGAAGGCAGAACATCTGATTTTGAGGAAGACCAGAGAGTTTTAACAAAAACACTTCTCTACCAAAACGTTGCTTCATTTTCTAAAGACACAATTTTCAACAGCAGGCAAACAGGAAGACGGTCAGCAGACCCTGTCAACGTCCAGCCTGAAAGCAAAGCACCGAGTGTAAATGCGGCCTCTGTTCCAACTCGCTGTTGGATCCAGACATCCTTCCCACCACCCTTCACCCTTTCTCTGTCTCCTGATCCCTTTCTTGGGAAGATGTTGCCTTTTCCCTGAGGTCTGCACCGGCAAGAGGAGACAGTTTTGTGCTATGTGCACTGGACAGGGTGAACTGCAGTATCTTCTGTCCACCTTCCGTTGTCTGTGGTGACTGCAGTAGGACTGCAGGTGGTAGCACAGAGCATCAAATGCCGTCTCCAGCTGGCTTGGTCCCAGCAACCGGGAGGAATGGCACTCCGTGTTTGAAGGTAACTCCAGACTTGAGGGTGGGAAGGAAGAAAATGGACTTTTTGATTTACAGCAACGAGATCCAATCCTGGAAACCATTTAGCTAGTAAACTCTTGCTCTTAAATTAGTAAGATTTTCCTACCTACATAGTAGTTACGGCATTTTAATACCTTTGATGTCTGAGGCCTTAGCTTTTAGCCACAGTTTGTAGCCAAACTGTGAAGCAAACTGTCTGAGGCTGCAAACTGAAGCTAGCAATATATACTGAGGGAGACAGGTACTGCTATAGGTACAGACACACACAAACCAGGAGATTTTAAGGAAAGGGTCTTGAGCGTGACTGGGCTGGTTCAAGGGAAACTCCGAAAGGTTTTGCATATTAAGTTGTATTTGAACACTGCGGCACCAGCATTATTTGTATGATTTGTTGTTTCAGTTTCTCCCACCTCTCTACTGATAACAGAGACGATTCATGGCTTGGATTGGAGGCAAACAAATGAAATTCCAGTTACTCCTAGCAAGGAAAGAAATTCCGTGAGGGGGTCCTTTACAAAAAAACATTTGCTACCATCTGTGTCTTTGCTATTGAAATTATTGCTTGAGGGAGAGGTATGAAGAAAACAAACCTTGTTCTGATTTAGGGCTCATAAAGAGATTAATTTTCACAAACGTAATGAAGCCTGTTTTAATTCACACCTTTTTAGTTCAGCAAAAGCTGTTGCATGAACCATCCTATTTCAGAATAGAAGTGTAGAAGTGTATTATTTTGCATTTTGCAAAAACAGCCTGTGCTTTTTTTCTAAAACCAGTCTCTCCACAGCCAGGCTTGCATTGTGATAAACTGGAAAATATAAATGAAAAAAATTACGTTATTTTAATGTGACCGTATACATAGAATAACCTAAAAAGCTGCCTGAAGAACTTTTGGGTTGTCTGGGAGGAAGATGTGAGGGTATGAAGAAAAAAAAGGAGAAGGAAAGCAGAATTGCAGAAAGACATATTTTCCACAAGTTTTTAGGCTTGATCTCTGTTTGTATTCTGGCGTCCCTGAAACTAGTCTGAAAAGAGGAGGCAGCTTTGTTTTTCATTAAAGGCTTTAACAGAAAGTGCATTGGTGCTGTTAGAAATGCTCTGAAGTCTAGAGAGTGTCCCAGCCTTCATCTTGAGAGCAACTTGATATGACCTACCATATTGTCCTGAGCAAGGGGCATGTCTGCGTAACAGCTGGTGGCCTCAGTTTATCCCACCGAATACAGAATTTTGTCTGTGTTAAGCCTGATTTATGGCCTTCTGCAGATGGGGTGTTGCTTGCTCCACCTATGCTCCAAGCCAGGGAGACTGATGTGAGGAGGACAATGTGATGTTGGGCCCCTAGCACAGCACCGGGCTGACGAAAGCACATCTTGTTCGCATCTAACCAGAGCGAGCTGAGTAAGCAAAGGACTATGTAGAAGCACCGCGCCCTACAATAAAATATCTGTCTTATTACTTTCACACCCTAATAGATGTGACTAATTTGCCCTTATTTTGGAGAGTATGATCTGGGGAAAAATTCTTCAGGCAGTGTGAGAGGAAATACTGTAGTTCACATTGGCCACTAATGACTGTCACTTCTTATGGGAATTCAGAGTTTTGGTTCCAAATGTTGGAAGCAACAGATTTCTTTTGCATCCCCTTTGTGCGCAGAGAGATTGATGGTAAAGACTTTAATCTTGGAAAATATTATTGCATTTTTTTTGTTTCAAAATACATAGTTCAGAATTTGACAGGCTGTGCTGTTCTCGGTCTGCGTGGCTCTCTGGCCTTCAGTAGAAAGGAAAAGAGAGTTCACAGCCATAGGATATTGCAAAGAGACTAGGAGATGCTGGGATGGAAATAGCACCTTATAGAAGTCATTCAAGTGCTCATCAATAGGATGCAAAGCCTAGGTTTCTTCCAAGACTTAAGCTCTTGGACTTCAGCTTTGGTCGTCTCTCTTGCTCACCCTCTGCACACAGAAGCGTATCTTCAAGGCTGAGATGAAGGTGACCTCCTGATGCGGAGGTGCAAAGGCCACATGAGTGCTTGCAGTCTCATTGTCTGAAGAGATCCAGCTGTCTCTGGGGTACCTGATCACGTTTGGCAGTGTTGGAGTGGAGGAGCCCTTTCCTTGAAGGGTATCTCATCCTTGGCATCAGAGCTTTGCTGCCTAGTAGCCACACGGGGCTGTGAAACAGTTATTCTCTCTACATGTGTTTTGGCAAGCTGCTGCAAGTGTTGCACTGTCCTTCCACACCCCTTGAGTTCATGAGCTATTCCAGCCTTACTCCTCGAGGATCTCCATGTATCCAGAACATAACTCGTCCAATTTAATGTTACAGAGGATTTCTTTAAATGTATTTAGCAACACGTGATGAACACTTACTGTGATACAGCGTGAAGCTTACGTGTTCAAGTGAAATAGGAAAAATAAATTTGTTTTGGCTTTCAATTTGGGGACACTCAAAGCTAATATTTCCATAGAAACATTGATTGTCATACAGTATGTGTGAAATCTCCTCTATTCCTGTTTTATTTTTAGAAAAACAGATCAATATATAGTTTTGTTATAAGCTAAATACGTTCTTTGAAATAACTCAAAGCTAGAACTTACTGCATCATATTAAAAAAATCAAAGACATCTTCTTCCTTATTTTTGAACAGTGGACCTAGGCTAGATCTGCATTCAGGTAAGCCAACTTTTGCCATTAGTTAATGTTGCTGCAGAACGTATTTCCAGGGGTGGGAAGTGTTCTGCCTTAAAATACTTTGTGATGCACAATGAAGTAGAGGTAGTGTTGCTGGAATAGCCATTGGTCCAGTTTCTTTGTGACTAGCTCTAGTGTAAACCAGAAACACCAAGGCAGTCAAAGCAACGTGAAGGAAAGGTCAAAGGAAAATGAAGGTCCTAAAAATATTTGTGTTTTCATGTCTTTCTGCATTTTAAGATTTTTGGAAAGAAATGTTAATGCTCTGTTCTTGCATTTAATTAAATATTTTTAATAAGGGGGGGTGGAATCTCCCCTCTGTGTAGCAATATAACGTTTTAAGCCTGGTATTTTCAGTGAGTTTTAGTTAAAGTGGATTCCAACTCCTCTTTTTCTTACCTTTCCGGTGGAGCGGTACAGACCGGGCAGAATATGCATTACAGCACTCTAAGAATGTTTGATCCTATACTGGTCTGCTGAAGATTTTGGCTGTTGCATGCTGAGTATGCCTTAGACATATTTGGGTTTTCTTTTCCTCCCAGCTACTTCATACTTTATAATGCAATGAATTAAGTAATAAGTGTTGGCAAAAATAATCCAAAGTAAATCTCCTGCAGGAAGTGGAGAATTCATCACTTGCAGTCTCGAAATCTGCACTGGAAATGCTCATGAAGAATATCCTGTCATTTGAGTAGACATTATTGGTTTGGTGCGGAAATTATTGGAAGACTTTCTTTACCTTTCTCATACCTCTGCATGATCCGAGGGATTCCTTCTGGCCTTGGAGTGTATTACTCCACAGGCTTCTAAAATAAAGATGTTTGTGAGGAAAAGAACTGGTGACACATACAAAATGAGAGGGAGGGAAGTCCTTGTTCTTCCCTACTCCCCTTTCAACTGATTTCTTGCACGAGCCGAAAATTCTGAGGAGGATTTTCCTCAGGCTTAAGGGTGAAAAAAGTTCACCCCAGTATGGAGCAAAACTATAGAAAATTTCAGCCCAAGAAGCAGCTCTCCAAGACTGTGAAAGCAGTCAGGTTTAGATAAACTGTTTTTCGGCTTCACTCATGGTGTTTGAGTTGAACGAATTCTACAGTTCTACAGATCAATAGAGAATAACCAATATTGGTCAGATTATGTCTACACTTGCATTTTAGTTCCCAATTTTTGGGCTGAAAGATCTGAATACACATGAAGTGGCTGGAGGTGTATGGAATGCTATTTTCTTTAAGCCAGGGTGAGTTAAAGCACGTCACTTACTCCTCAGGGCATCAGTAAAGAGTTGTAAAAAAACCTCCCATATAAAAAGGCAGGGAGGTTGGTTTTATGCAAAACTAAGCAGCCAGCTCTAATGCTACTAATTAAAGTCCCAGTTAGAAAAGAGAAGTGTTAGCTGAGGAGACAGTTGCACAATAATAGTTAACTCTGATGCTTATTTTGAATAGCAGAACGTAATTTTTTTTGCAGCTGGCTTTATGCAGATGGTTATTTGTGTAGCCCCCCAAAAGTGCTTTCACCTTATTCTTAAGTTATTGAAGGCATTTTAATTATTTATAGGGTGAAAGCTTGAGAAAAACCCTCTGCAAAGAAGATTTGGATAGTGACCACAATAGGGTGGCTGTGCAGCAGGGAACTTCAGCCTATTCATCAACCATCCCAGAGCTCAAAAATGTGCAGATCTGAAGATCTTCATAGGACCGTGCTCTTCAGGGTTGGTCATGTTCGTGTTTCAACCTGGTTCCACAAATAGCGATGAGGGAGTTTTTTTGCACTACCCAGCAGTTCTCTTAGCTGAAGAAGAAATATGGTTTGACATTTTTCCATACAGAGTTTACTTTTTTTGGTTTTTCCGTACTTGTTGACTGGCACATTCCTAGCACAGTCTTCATTTCCCCATGCAAATGTAAGCACTGCTGCTCTGCTGCTGCTGAAATGTCTTTTGGTCTTGGGCTGGTTGAGAAAACAAGGTCAGACATACTACCCTCTTCCGAAATTTTCTTAATAAAATACTGTCATGAAAGAAAAATAGGACAGATATTGCTAATGGCTGTAAAGAAAACTTTAATTCTAAGGTTTTACTGTCTTTTAACTTTATGTATGCCTTTGTCGCTTTAAGTTTTTTATGGAACACTTACTAGTAAATGCTTTGCTTCTAGTATTTAAAAGATGTGTAGATGAGGTTTAGGGGTGGACTTGGCAGTACTAGGTTAACAGTTGGACTTGATAATCTTAAAGGTCTTTTCCAACCCAAACAATTTTATAATTCTATTACTCATTAGTAATTGTAATCAACTTTCAGTACAGTGTTAATGTATGAAGATTGTAGATGGTGGAAGGAAGAAAGAGAAGTTTAAACCTTTCACTGTCATGTTCTCTTACTCTTTTAGTGGTGCATGCTGTTTGAAAAACAAAGAAAAAGAACTGTTTTAAGAAATGTTAAATGAAAAAAAATACAGAAAGTGCAAACTGAGAAGCACTGGGTTCTCCATGGGCAGCCAGGTGTGCCCTGTGTTGCCGGCTAGGCAGCGTGCCTTGAGAGAGGATACCTGGGAATCTGTGCTCCTCTGGGGTTCAGTCTTGCTCCTCAGATCCGCGGAGAGCGATGCCTTACTCCAGGATGGGCCTAAGTAATTTCCTGTGCGAGTCTGCTACTGTGAAGTTTCCTATGTGTGGATATCCATCCAGGGAAGATTGCGGTGCGCGGGGATTGTGCTGCCGTGCCTGGCAGGCAAGGATCCCTCTTCACTGTCTGTTCCTTGGAACACAGACGCGATTGTGACAAGCCAGGCACACCTGCTGGGAGCAGGTACATAGCAGTTTAAGTAGACATGTGAAGCTCTGAGATTTTGTTAGTGCTTTATTGGTCTTGTGAGTTCTTCATGGCAATATGTCATTTAAAATATTCTGTCATTTAAAAATTCATGTGAAAACATGATTCCACTGTAATTATGTTGATGTAATGACTCGACATGGTATGTGACAGCATTAGGAGTCCGCAAGAGGAGTATGTAGCATTGGGAGAAGGTGGGTTGATTGGGAAGATTTTTGTTGTCTCATCAGAAAAGGAAAAAAAAAAAATTTTCCCAGGACTTCTGTGATGGCGATATCTTGATTAAAATGTTCTACCTGTCAAGGGAAGAAGACACTTTTAATATCTTCAAGTATCCCATGGTTTTAAACACTTCCTCAGGAGGGAGTGTGCCGTGACCCTCGTCTGTGAAACCTTCATGGGTCATTTCCCCTTCCCAAGGTTATTAAAAAAAAAAAAAAAAAAAAAAAAAAAAGAAGAAAAAAAAAAGAAAAAAAGAAGTTGCTTGGCTTCTCTTTTAGGCTACTCCACAGGAGCAGATTAGAGTCCTTATTTGCCTTGAGGGACTGCTTTTTTTACACTCATTCATAGGCGGATAGATATAAAGTCAGTATTGTGCTGACCTTTTGTTTCCTTATTATAGGGAAACCTTCTGTCACATCACATTTTCCTTTGTGTTTTCCTGCCTTTTTGACTAATGACAGGCAGCTGGGTTACAATAATGAGCACATATTGGATCGAATATGAGCTTCCAGGTGATCAGGTGGTCAGGATGAGGTCGTGGGTGTGGATGACCACCTTCAGTGATCATCACAGTTCACATGCGGGCTGGGGGTGTGTGTCTCTCCACAGTACTCACAAGCTGTCTGGCCTTTTGGAGGGAATAAATATGAACTATGCTGCCTCGTTTGTTGATGTATCTTTGCCATGACTTACACAACAGACACATTTCACAATTTTCTTTTAGCCAGAGAGAGATCGTCATGTTCTTCGGTTGCTTTGGTAACATTTTCTGGGAGAAAGTGGTAGTGGAAAGACAGGGGTCCTTGCACAGGACTACTCCTGTGGTCACACTGTGCTCAGCATGATGCTGGTTCCTGCTTGTAACCTTAGGCAAATGTCTTACTGGTTCTGTCATTATTCCTGTAGCTGATGTAAAATGGAGCCTGAGTAGCTGCATGTCACTAGACT
This sequence comes from Calidris pygmaea, assembly GCA_003697955.1. Lineage (NCBI taxonomy): Eukaryota > Metazoa > Chordata > Aves > Charadriiformes > Scolopacidae > Calidris > Calidris pygmaea. The sequence goes on from QJSC01000318.1 coordinate 343,683, forward strand.
GTAATGAACCTGATGAAGTGCAGATGTTTAAGGGGTGAAAAAGAGATGTTCACCTCTTCTTGTTAGAAGTGTATTTATCTGTAATCAAAAATTAAGAGCTATAATCTGTTTGGTTTAGAAACTATATATGTCTATATGACAACTACTGTATCCCACATCCCAGAAGACCGGGTCTCACAGGCAGAAGTTAAATGACAACAAGGAGCACAAAGCCTTTGGAAGGCCTGCAGATACATCCCGAATAACAATCTTTTCCCTAGTGTCTTGGGGAACCTGTACAGAAGTGAATTCAGCCAGAGATGGTTTGGGTTTGTTAGGAAGCTGTTCTGCTCATGTCCACTGGCTGTAGCAGCTCCTGAGGAGCGTAGTTCTCTGGAACTCTCTTCCAGCCACCTATGCAGGTTGTGGTCCCTGCATTGTTACTGAGTATAATCTTAATGCCACGAATTTCTTTCTACTCTAGAAACTAAGGAACTCCTCATATTCTTCTTCAGTTTTACTCTCTGGAAGGACCTCGAGTCAGGCTTTCCGTCAAGGAGCCCATTTGTCTGTATCACTCTTCCAAAAGAACGTGAAGAGAGTTTACTTCAAGCAATTGATTCCGCTGTTGGAATATCTATGTCATCCACTGTCTGAAAGTCAGGGGCTGTAAAAAATACCATTTTGAATTTCAGTTGCACAGTGCTTCATCAAAAACATAATGGGATAGAAAACAGGTAAAGAAAACTTTGTGACATTTCAGGTAGAGTCACACAGCTTCTATTAGAATACAGATCTTAGCATTTGATCAATTGCTAAGTAATCCTGTCCCTGAGTGTGTTGCTGAACTGGTATGGTTAAATTAAGTATTTATTTAATAAGTAACTAGTTGACATATAATAATTAAATAAATATTTAAATAGAACATACTGGTTATATATTTACTGAAATAAAACATAGTAGTTTCAAACGAAGTAGCAGAAAACCCATCTAACACCTCTGGAAGTAGATATAGGCTGTTCAGAAATTGTGAAGTATTATTTATAAGCTGCCTGCAGTGATTTAAGAACTTCACAAAGGAATGTAAAGGACAATTATTTGTATTCCTGCTATGAAAAATTCCCAGTTGAAGTATGAGTTCAGAATAATTGTCACATTTTTTTGCAGTCACTGGAAAGCTGTGGAACTCTGAACCAACATGAGATTGAACAGTGGATGCCCTCAGTAATGCTCCCTGTTGAACCCTAACTGATGAAATAAAAAAGCTTAAATTACTTCTTTTCATGCTTTTCTTGCTCTGCAGGAAGAAGACTGTAATGTCCAAAATTGTTAACTGCCTGAAATTACCTTACCAATTCAAAAGCAATAATGTAATGCCCCAAACTGTGATAAAGTACAGCACTGAACCACTCTTTCAGTTTTGAGTATTACGTTTCCATGGCTAATATACATCTTCCATATAGCTGACAAGAAAAAAAAAAAAAGTACTAAAAAGGATTCAGCCTCAAAACAGAAGATCATGCAAAGCTGACTTCTGTGTTACACTAGCTTTTTAGATAGGTTCTTGGACATAGGGATAGATCTGTCAACAGGTTTACTTTGCTCCTGCCTCTCCGTGTGCTGAGGCATGTTTTTTTTCTTGGCCAATTTTAAATGCAAGTAGTGTATTTATTGCAAGCTCCTGTTTATTCCCGACATCCTTCCTTTGTGTTGGGTTCCTGTCATTGCTCGACTCCGTGAACTTCAGTTGCCTCATTTCCTTGGCTGCTTTCACGCTATGTGATGGTGTTCTTACGTCCTGTCCCCCTCCCCATCCTGCTCCTCTTATACGGCATCCTGGCCTGTATACGGCATCCTGGCTTGTATCAGGAACAGCGTGGCCAGCAAGAGCAGGGCAGTGATGGTGCCTCTGTCCTGGGCACTGGTGAGGCCTCACCTCGAGGGCTGGGTTCAGTTCTGGGCCCCTCACTGCAGGAAGGACATTGAAGTGCTGGAGCGTGTCCAGAGGAGAGCCACCAAGCTGGGGAGGGGTCTGGAGAACAAGTCATACAAGGAGAGGCTGAGGGAACTGGGCATGTTGAGTTTGGAGAAGAGGAGGCTGAGGGGAGACCTCATTGCCCTCTACAACTCCCTGAAAGGAGGTTGTAGAGAGGTGGATGTTGGCCTCTTCTCCCAAGGCTCCAATGACAGGAGCAGAGGAAATGGGCTGAAGTTGGGGCAGGGGAGGTTTAGATTAGATATTAGGAAGAATGACTTTCCTGAGAGGGTGGTCAAGCTCTGGAACAGCCTGCCCAGGGAGGTGGTGGAGTCACCATCCCTGGAGGGATTTGAGAAACATGTAGACGTGGCACTTCAGGGCCTGCTCTAGTGCCCGAGACTGTTTGCTTGTATCTGTTTGTGGTGGTTGTTTTTTTTTCTTTGGTTTTTTTTTGTTTGTTTTTTTTTTTTTGTGTGTGTGTGTGGTTGGACTCAATGATCTCAAAGATCCCTTCCAACCATGAAGATTCTCTGATAAATAAAACTGTCAAAGGGGCAGTTAGTAGATGAGAACAAAAGATGACCACCTGAGCCATATATATTGTAGTGAGGGTTATTTAAAGATGGGCTTTAGTTTTTGTACCAGTGGCATTACTGCTCCTTTTTGTACTTTTTCAACAGCCTCTAGACTTGAATCAGTGTGGTCATTCACATGAGCTTTCTCTCTGAGGGTGGGCCACCTGAGAAGATATGTTTCATTTTCCCTATAGATATGTGCATGCATTTCACTGTGGAACAGGCAGAGGTATCCAGCTGGACCAGTTTTTGAATCATCTTCATTAAGTCTGGGTGGAAGGCGGTGCTTTGCTGGCTGCTTGCTGATGTGCTGTCAGTGCATTAATAGTGCCCTGAACTGGGTCCCCTTCTGCCCCTGTCTATGGGCTGGGTCCTCCATCGTGCTCTGAGCTACTCCGTAAGCAGTCCCGGATTACTGGCTGTTTTCCTGCATGTGCTCCAGCCCTATGTACTGGGTCGCCTTGTCTCCCATCCCGTCTCTGACCCCATCTCTTTCTGCTGCTGTCTGCACTCCCTGGTTTATCCCCTGCCACATCACAGCTGTCGGTGGAGCCTGTTTCCCACCCGTGGATCTGCCCATCCTGGGGGATAGTGCCCCAGATCATCACCAGTAATCTCCATTTATTTTTTTTCCTGAATGTGTTTCAGACTTTCTCATAGCAGAAGTTTATGCTTTGCCCATCTATATAGCAATTTCATGCTAAATTATAACTTTGTTATCTCTGTTGAAGGTTTAATGTCCTGCTGTGGTTAGCTGGAATAAGAATATGGCTCAGAGAAGTGATTTATCATTTAAAAAATAATCCAGAGCTGCAGTTTGTGGGTATACAAAGTAGGCCTATAAGTCCAGTAAGGATAAAAGCTTAGATCCTTAAGCACAGGCTGTGTCAGGGGGAGGACCAGCCAGCTCCCTACAGCACTTGAGCAAAGTGTCTTGTGTTGAGTAATACATTGCTTCAAGCTTCCACAGCCCTGTAGGTAGCTATCTGTGTAAGACTCTTCTCTCCAAGTTGCAGGCAGTGGCAGCACTGCGCTTGAGCAGGTGGTACAAAACTGGGGCCTAATGTGATGCAAAATGGGAACAGAGAGATCACAGAATGATATGGGGTTGGAAGGCACTTCTGGAGATCATCTAGTCTAACCACCCTGCCAAAGCAGGTCCCCCCAGAGCAGGTTGCACAGGAACGTGTCAAGGCAGGTTTTGAATGTCTCCAGAGAAGGAGACTCCACCATCTCCCTCGGCAGTCTCTTCCAGGGCTCTGCTACCCTCAAAGGAAAGAAGTTCCTCCTCATGTTTAAATGGAACTTCTTATATTCAAGTTTGTGCTCATTTCCTCTTGTCCTATCCCTGGGCACCACTGAAAAAAGATCGGCCCCGTCCTCTTGAGACCCTCCCTTTAAGTATTTATAAGCATTGATTAGATCACCCCTCAGCCTTTTCTTCTCTAGACTAAAAAGACCCAAGTTCCTCAGCCTCTCCTCATATAAGAGAGATGCTCCAGGCCCCTTGTCTTCTTTGTAGCCCTCCGCTGTACTCTCTCCAGCAGTTCCCTGTCATTCTCGAACTAGGGAGCCCAGAACTGGACCCAGTGCTCCAGATGGGGCCTCACCAGAGCAGAGGGGAAGGATAACCTCTCTGGGGTCACACTCTTCCTGATGCACCCCAGGGTGCCATTGGCCTTCTTGGCCACAAGGGCACATTTCTGGCTCATGACCATTCTGTTACCCACCAGGACTCCCAGGTCTTTCTCCTCGAAGCTGCTCTCCAGCAGGTCACCCCCAACCTGTCCTGGTGCAGGGGGTTATTCCTCCCCAGGTGCAGCACCCTACACTTGCCCTGGTTGAATTTCGTCAGGTTCCTCTCTGCCCAACTCTCCAGCCTGTCCAGGTCTCGCTGTATGGCGGCACAGCCTTCTGGTGTGTCAGCCACCCCCCTCAGTTTTGTATCATCATCACATGCCTTCATGTACCTTTAAAACATGCTTACTGACAGTATTTGGCTGAAGCTAGGCATAGAGATTATGCAGGGGAAAAAAGTTTGATGAAATATATTTGAGCAAACTGTTTTGTCTTACAGTCCTATTATTCAAAGGAGGAGGGCTCAGACCTTTGTGGGACCTTTGTTAGCTTTCCCATCAAGTTTCAGGATTGCTCAGCCTCTTCAGAGCCTGGAGTGTCTTGGCCACATACATTTGACTTGCTCCCCATAGAGGGCTTTTAGAGAAGTCATTGGAAACAGCCTGCGTTAGCTCATCTTTTCCTTCTGTATTCATATAGACCCTAGTGATATGAGGCTCTTGAGCTCGTAAATGCCCAGGAAGGCAGATAATAGAGAAGCCCCACCCCAGTTGTAACCAGTGTGTTGTGATGCAGTGGGATGCCTCTTGTCTTTGTGTAAGAGCACAGGTGGTGTTGTTTCCATGGGACTTTCATATGCTTTAGATACTCTGAAATGTCTATGCATTCCTGCCAGAAAAGCTGTAATGGTATAACTTGGGGTTTACGTAAGAGATTGGTGAATTTAACGTGATCTTTAATACTACTTATGCAACAGGTAACTTTACATAACATGGAAATAAACGGAGAAACATGGGTAGACTTCTCTTAAGATTGACTTGTTCAGTATTTAAAAACAGATTTATAAAAGAATTGTGGGTAATAAGATTTGATCAGTATGACTAAATGACATTAATAGAGTATTAATCTCTCTCCTGTGTTTCCAGCAAATCATAGGGGCATGACTGCAGAGCAACAGTTGCCATTTCAAACTACAGTTTTTATTGCTTTCATGAACCATATGTCAGAGCTTTTCTTGCACAGAAACATGCTGCTACTAGTAAAACTTCAGATTCTGCAGAGAGGCAGGTGTTTCTTTAGTGCATAACTTCCAGTATAGATCTGATGTCCTGACATATAGTTAAAGATTAGATGATGGTAATTTCTTTAGGATTTTCCTTTAAAGGATTTTCTTTAAAAAGAGGTGTAGAAATAGGGTCTTGACATGAGGTTTAACTTGAAGCCATTATATATTCTTTTTTTCTTATGAAAAGTATGATTGATAAAAATTTGAGTTTGAATCAGCCATCACAAATTTTGAAGAATATACATAGGATTACACTGTTGTAATTGCTGGTGAAAAGCTGCATACACCAGTCAGGTAAAACAAGAATTATTTGGTATCTGTATTCTGTGCAAGCATTGGAGCCACTCAAAAGGCTTACTCCCCTGTCAGTAATAGCAGCATCCTGAGGAAATGTTCAGGCAAGGGTAAATAATATTGTAACATTTCCCTCATATACTTATATAAGGTGTCAAAAGTATTTTTAAAAAGTGTTTGGAGGAACGTGAAGTAGGAAGAACACACAGAAATTCGAATACTGCTTCAGATTTATGAAGTATTTGCAGTACAAAGACTTTCAGTGCTACTTTTAAGCCACTGGGAAAAAGTACCAGTGAATAATAACAGTATAACAGAAAAATAATCATTGAGAAATATTTATTCATTTCACAGAAAAGCAGAAGTTTGTGTACTTGAAAAAGTGTAGGACAGTTACCTTCTCGTGTATCCCAATAGGGAATTTATGTATTGCTGTGGATCCCATCCTGAATTCCCTTTTTAATGTCAGAGGAACACCTGTTTACAAAGGAAGAGCAGAGAGCAGATAATAAGTGAAGGTTTAGGACCAGATTTTCTTTTTTTTCATAGAGAACATTTCAAAGTAAGTTGTTAATAAAAACTTGGTTTTTTCTTGGTTTTTCTTGTTTTCTGTTACTTTATCCTATTTTGCTTATCTTTTCTTCTTTCTCTTTCAAAAGGCTCTTCAAACCTATCTTTCCTCATCTTTCATTTGGTGATGCTTTCCTTCGCCTCTTGCTCTGGCTCCAAACTGGTTGGTCTCTTCGCATCTGATTCCGCTAATGCTAGGGTCCATCATACATGCTGCTGCAGTAAATGAAGAAAATAAAAAAGGCCATTGAGGTGGTCCGTTGTTAACATGATTTAACTTGCAGGCTACTGGTGCAGTCAAACGGAACCTGCTCTTCGCTCCCTCAAATGTTGGTTCATGTATGAGTGCATGGCAACTGTTTATTTGGGGATCATGGCAACACCTTCCAACACTGTGACCGCTTTCCTTCCTCTGTGTATCCTCTAAGTGAGACGTGATGGCATCAGCCTTTCAAGAAATAGGCTGAACTTGCTCCTTCTTAAAAGAACTGCTGGAAAGGTCATACTTTTTGTATAAACTATCATAGCCAACAAGCTGTGGTCTCCTGATTAAATCTTTATTATGAGTTCAATATCTGGGAATAAAGAAAACAAAGAGGGGTGGGCCTGAGGGGTGGTGGTCTGGATTGTTGTTTTACACTTCTCTGAAGGTGTCTGGACTCTTCTGTTTGAGGATAGGTGCACAACATCCTGTGTTACTTTGTTATGAGCAGATCAGAAAATGCAGGATTTGCATTTTCCTGTGAGCAGCGGTTTTTGTGAGCACAAAGCTGTAAGCCTTTAGTTGGTACTTGATTTATCTCAGCTTCCCTGCCTGACACTGGGGTAGTTACTCAACCTCTTGTCTGTAAAACATGGGCATGTTATTTTCTCTTACCGGTTCTCTTGCATTGTAAATCCTGTTTTATTTGCCTCACCGTGGTCTTGTGAGGATTACTGCAGCAATAACTATGAAGGATCTAGAGATCAGTGGTAGGAATTGATAATAAGAGAATAAGAATTGGAGGTGCAATCTGTGCTCTTCCAAGTGGAGCATCTAGGACACCTATGTGTATCTAGACTTGATTCCTCAGAACGGGTGGGTTTGGCTTCCTTCTAAAGTATGCACTTCTAACTTGAGCTTCAGTTTTCTGCAGTTGATAAGGTGCATTTTCAAGTGAGGATTAAAGAAAAAAACTACCCAGGGACTAAAGTATATTTACTAGTATAACAGTTAATAGTCTGGGAAGAGAAGTGCTCTATTTGTGAAAGAGATACAGCCCTCAGAGTGTATAGTGGACTTTCAGCTCTGTAAGTTTGGATGCAACAGAATTTTCCGATACATGGATTCCTGCTCTTCATGGTTTCGGTACATTCTGGCTCATTAGTAACTAAGACAGAAGTTAATGCTTGTTGGGAAGAAAAAATTATTCTTTAGAAGGATTTAAATTCTTCTCAGATGTATGTACACAACAATTTGCAGTTAGCTCAGTTGAGAACTTGGCATATCTCAGTTAACGCACAGTCTATATCAGTGTGATTGGGACTGATACTCTGCTCCATATACCTTGATTCATCTTACTGGAGCGACACGTAGTGTGTAAACAAGGAGGCACCCATCTGCGTGAAATGAGTGATTTAATTTCTGACGCAAGGTTAACACTATAAAGATTTGTCAGCAATTTTTTTTTCGGTGATACATCAAAAATAATTGAACCCCCATCCCTCTTAGCTACATTTACACAATCCTACGTGTGGCTGGAGCTGTGCAAACCCAGTAGGCTTCTGTTAATTTAGTCCATCTGGATGTACTGCAAATTGCTGATCAGAAAACTCCTGTTGGTATAGTCTGTGTGTCCATTTGGGTACCATTCTGACATACCTGTGTTAGTGTACCTGTGTGAGAAGCTTATGGGTTTTGAATGTAGTGTTTTTCAAAATTTATGACTTTACTGTGCAAAGGGTGGAGACCATCAAACACAGCATTACATTTCTAAATGAACAGAGTACACATTTGTGATTCTGTGCTTGCCTACTAGCAAAAGGATGTTTTTTTTCTACACTTTAGAATGTGCATTTCGGCTACATTGTGAGTGAATGTGTTGTCTTCTTCAACTTTTTCACACTCAAGAAGCTTAAAGTAAAAATTTCCCTGTCTCTAATCCTTAACATTGGAAAGTACAGGGAAGAGTGGTGTGGATGGACCCGTAAAGAGTCTGTATGACTCAGCCATTTAAAGGATAGGTAAACAGAAATTTAAAAACATAATGTTTTCTAAATGTTTATTTTCCCATTCAGACACGCTCTTTAATAAAACCAAAACTAATGTTTGAATGAATGTTTTGAGTATTCTGTTGAAACTTAAATTATGCTGAAGTTTGCTTGTATCTGCACTAATTCTCTTTTGTAGTAATATGGAGATCTCTAACTCATCTCTGGTTTTTGTTGTTTTTTTTTTTTTCTTAGTTAATGGTCTAATGATGCTTGGATTTGGTCTAATGATGCTTGGATTCGCAGGTGAGATTTACTTCTAAAACACAAACTTAAGTTTCTGTTTTGTTAATGGCAGCCATTGAGAAGTGCTTTCATCTTATGTCATTTCAATTGGTCAACCAGCACACATTTTTTACAACTGATATTGTCCATTGACTGTATGAACAGAGAGTTTTGTAGTGTAAAGGTCAGTTTCAATGTGATGGTAAAAATTGCAGAATTATTCATAATTTTGAACCCCTTTGGTCCGGGATTTAGTCTGAAACTTACATCATCAGATTGTTCTTGTCAAATGACTTTATCAGAGCTTTTTCTATAAATCTGCAAAATATTGAAGCTCTAAATACAGCGAACCAAAAATACCAAGGCCATGGAAAATCCTTTTAAACACCTCCCTGGCAAGGGGCTGGAGTAAATTGTCAGCACACATGACGTAATGGAGGAGAAACTTGTATTCTGATGGATTTATAGGGTTATAAATCAAGTGACAGCTGGCTATTCAGAATACCCTGCCAGGAAAGGCAGCTTTGGCTAACTTTTGTCAAAGCATTGGTGTGGAATTTAAGTTGCCCGCTATGCAACTTTCTTATCTGGTTTTGAATTCTGCCCAGCTTTAATGTTCATGGGCAGATCTAGCTGTGGAAAGTATAGCTGCTACAGCTGCCAGATGAATTGGTGGGGATGCTTACACAGGCAGGGTCCATGCTGTCATGTTAGCTTCCCAAGGACAAAATTACACTGGCTTTGATTTGTAGCTTTCATAATTTTTTCACTGATCATTAATTGTAGTTGTGATTTTTATTGGGTTTTTTCTGACATGGATGAAGGCTTAGTGTCAGCTCTAAGCGTTCTGACAGTCAGACATGATAAAGAAGGTAGGTAGAGTTGGAACTCACTGAGTCACCCATATGCCTGGAGAGGTTTGTGGTCCATATGAAATAGTAGGCTTGGGGTCGCAGGTGTGGTGTAGGCTGTCCGGTTATGGGCCTGCTGCTGTTGGAAAGTATGTGAAAGCAAAGTAATTTCTTCCGTCAGATGTGACGGCTGTCTCTCGTTTGGCACATGGCATCACTGAGTCACTGATTGCCCCAACTAAACAGCTGGCTGCGATAGCAGGAGTTAAATTGCAAAGTGTTCCTTCCTGAGCTTCGGAGGAGCCATCTCCTTTGTGGGACAGACACTTAACGTGCACTTGAGCCTGTTTTACAATCACATGTGCCATTTTGAATGGAGATGTTCACTTTCTTCTTGACAGCTGGTCATGATGTGAAGCCTGAAACCAGTCATTTTGCTGTAAGTTTTTTGGACTAAAGAGTGAAGAACAGGGCCCTGTTGAGAGTGAGGGCTGCGCCTGACTTCTATTCAAGTGAAGGCTTGCATGCCTCTGACCTCGCTTCGCCTGGCAGTGTGTTTGGCTGTCACCATGTAAAATTAGAACCGCCAGCTCTTTCAGCAATGATGGGATCCTGCTCTCAAAGAAACTAATCAAAGAAAAAGAAATACCTCCTCTTACTGTTGTAAATAGGGTCTGAGTGAAAATGGAGGTTTAGAAGAAAAAGGTGCAAGACCTGACTCTACTTAGATGTCTTTTTTCTATGATTGAAAAAGGACAAAGTGGTCTGTTCTTGGCTTTATTCTTTAAAAAAGCTGTTCCTCCAGAATTCTCAGGAGGATTGCCTGACACCTCCTAAGAGGTTTGTTAGAGTTGCAGTTTTTTTCAGGCAAATCCTTTTCTCAGATCTGTACTGCGGTAAAGAGAAGAAATCGCAGTTATTTTTTTTTTCCTGACTAATTTAATTTAGGCATTTGTATTAAATATGTTGACATGCACATTCTTACGGGTAATTTTTAACGTTTTACAAAATGTATGCATTTTGTATATAGAAGAGCAATCAAAACAGGGCAATTATAAACATAAGGCAAGACAAAGTGTTTCAGCCTTATTAAAATCAAATGTTTTAGTCTGAATAGATTTTTTTCAGACTTTTAATTTTATAAGAATGTCAAAATACTATCTTTGTATTCCAATGAAGGCGTGGGCTGAATGAGAAAAAACCTTTGACTTTGACTCTAAATATTGTGGAGTTGCCATTAGAGATTGCAAAAGATAGATGGTTGCTCAAGTCAAGGTTAACTCTTTCTTTGCAAGTAGCTGTATGCGTGTAACATCAACATCAGATAATGGTAGATAATTCCTTTTAATATATACTAAAAATATACTACAGAAAGAAGCTTAATTGTGACTGTGGGATTTTGAACCCTTTAGTTGGGAAGATATACAAATGTTTCTGACATCCAAGTTCATTTACAGTCACATGGGTCTATGGGACACATCTCTATAGGCTTGAGAAGTGCTTCCTACACTGAAGTATATGATCAGTAACTCCAGTTAGCTTTTAACTATAAATGCAAATGGGCAATAATAAGTTAGTATTAGTAGAAGCTAAGATTAGAAAAGTGACTAGGTAGATTCCTCTATGCTTTGTCTAAAAGATGATACTATATATGGTAACCTATAGTATGTGATATGAAGTTATGTTTTTAATAAATTTGCATAAAGGTATATTTTATCTAGAAAATTGTCTAGAAAACTGAATGTTATGTTTGCAACAATATAGATGACAAGCAGAATTATGTGAAGGAGTTTGTGAGTGATGGGTTTGTCTGCTTCCTCTAAATGTGTTTGAGATTTAAGGTGCTTTCTGATTTTACCTAGGTGCACGTCAACAGTCTAATCTCTGCAATGAATCTCTCATGTTAGAAAAGTTGCCTGCCTGTGGAAAATCCTTTGAAGAGATGATGAAGAAAGTGGACTCTAAAAAGTGGTGCAACCTGACAGATTTTATCACGTAAGAGTTAGTTTTGGTTTTGGTCGTTCTCACCTTATAGTGGTGTTAGTCCCTTAAAAACAGGGTCACCTCAAATACCAAAAACACCATAATACCTACATCCCTAATGTATCCCTCATGCATGTAGAAGATTTATGTTCCAGATAAATTGAAATCTTCCTGTATTTGGTTGCCAGTTGCAGAGGGCCAAGCTGTAGTTCTAAAGTCCCTGCAGTATGGCCACACGTACACAGAGAGACCCAGCTCCTAACTCAGAGTGCACATTATAGAGCACTTTAATGAAAACTAAGCAGTGAGCTAACCAATACTAGCTGCTATTGTTTTTACCTCAGAAAGTTGTGTTTGTATTTAATTGATATTTCTGTGCATTTTAGGCAAATGTTACTTAAATCATTTTTTTTTTACTGTGAAATCACCGAAGCAGCGTGCTTGTAGAATCACACCATTCTGTTTTTTCTGTTGGTAGCAATGCAGTTCCTTCCTTTGATTTCCTTCTTTCATTAAGATGACAGGAATGTTTCCTCATACACTGTTTCAGAAATCCACCTCTTGTGCCAAACTGTCCCGTCCAAACGTAAGATTATTTGTCCTATTGGAACTGCTGCAGTTTGTTTCTTTGCCCGCCAGATAGCATGGAGAGACTCAGCACCACCCGTTTTGTTTGGATGTCTAAAATACTGCAAGACTAACAGTAGCGAGGGTGGCATTATTATTTTCTTATCTCTATTCCTGTTCTGTAGTTGCTGGAGGTATTTAAACATCTCTTTCTGAAGCTTCACACTTCAAACTCTCCTCTGGAGGAAACTCACAGGGCTTGTGTAAGTGATGGCAGTTTTGGCTTTGTGGAGCATCTGCTTCTTCAGAGCGTGTCTGCTCATGCATAATGCTTAGTTTTCGGAAGCGCTGAGTGCCCTCTGCACCAACTGAAATCAGAGGAAACTGCAGGTGTTCAGCACTTCAGAAAACGAGACTCAAGTGAATTGGCTCTGGCGTGGTGCAAGCCAGTCTGAAGCAGAACATCTTCCTGGATCTGAATCTGCACTGGTGCTGTTTTTGAGGCTCCGAGGCAGAGGAGCCACAAGTTACCTGTCACCACACCTGTCCTGTAATAGTGTCATTTAGCACTGGATATGTTCTTGTCTCATACAATCGTTGGTCTTGTCTCCTATTTAGTACAACCTCATGCGATGCAAAATTTTGCAGTCACCTTATGCAAGATTTTGACTGGCTCTCCAATAGACACGATAGATAACAAAATGTTGGACTGCTGTGCTATGCTGCAGCAGTTCCCCATGTTTCTCTTACCACTGACACCCGTGTTGAGGTGTCCCACCGGTTGGTGGTGTTTCATAATCTGACAGCATATTAACAATTTAGATGCTATTCCTTCTTAGTGCTTTAATTTGCAGACCCTAGATGACTTTACAGCTATGCAACCTTTAAAAAGATAGTTTCTTAAAACTGATGCACTGGAGTGAAAGAGGCACTCCAACCGTGGGGAAGAGCAAGAGGAGGTCAGCTTGCAGAAATTTCATTCAAATCTGACAAAGAAACGTGTGTATACAAAGGAAAAGAAAATCCTTGCAATGCAGGTACTGCTAAATTTATTTAACAAATATCTGTACGTTATGGGGCAATAATTTTAATTTTGCAACTTGTCTAGGTATAAGTTGTTTTACTTATTGAGAAGGAAGCACTGTAATTTTGCTCCGTTTGATCTTCATCACAATTATATTGTAATCACAAAATAGAGTTCTTTGCTGATATCTTTTTCATATTGGTAAGTGTCCTGCAGCAACTCTGCTTGCAGCAGAGAAAGGCCCCTACAGGAGTCAAAATATGCAGGTGAAGAAGCTGGCAGCTTTTCACAAGACTTGTACTGAAATTTCTTCAAGAGTTTAAATATATTGGTGCAAGATTATTCCAAGATTTGGAAGTAACTGAAGTCTCTGAGTTCTCTTGACTTTCAGTTAGAGTGAAGAATCCATGTTGTTTTTATCGTTCCCAATTGCACTTACCATTTGGTGTCATTTTCATTCCCTGAACAAGAAAATTCTTGCCTGTCTTAAGATTGTTTTGTCTGAAGAAATCGGTCAGTCTGAGGCTTTGCTCATCTTTCCCCATAAGCAGTACCAGAAAAAGAATTCCAGCCTCTTCCAAAGGAAAAGTCTTTTACATTTTTACATCTTACCATTTTTTAAAACTTCTTTCTCTCAGATTTCAAGCTCTAGCTTAGGAGAGGGTGGAGGGCGGAATTTGTTTTGGAATTTATTTCCTGAATAAGTATTAATCAAGCATTATCAGTGTGATTACAAACTTATCTTAAGGGTTCATTGCACTGAAGAAACAGCACATTTACGTCTACCTTTAAGAATTTTACTCTTTTGGGAACTGATACTGAGATTTGACGTCATGCTTTATATAAGAAGCATATAGGCTAATTTCTTCCAGCTCATTGGAGGAATCCTGACAGATGGCACTGAAACACTCCTTTATTTGGAGTATTCTAACAAATTAATGTAAAAAATCTGGTATTTCTGGCCACAGCCACTTAAAATTCAGATATTTAAACCTGGTAGTATTAGTTTAGCCTGATTTTATATCTAGCCTCCAGCAGTTAAAATTAGTCAACCTGGATCAGATAGTGATTTTAAACTGAGAGTTTTGTATGAAGGAATCTGTTTCTTCATACAGTAATTTCTGCATGGTGCTTTTTCAGTTGCAAAGATCTTGCAAAATTTGGCTTTGTATCTTATATTAAAATGTAACTGTTTATGGAAAATGGCTTCTTTTCTAAACTCTTTGTTTTCTGGAGGAGTTTTAGCTCTCCAGGGTAAATAGCTGTCCTTGGTTATGGGATTCTAAATAGCAATTATCTACATTGCTTCACTGTTTGACCAAACACAAAATTGTGAAAGAGATTTCAGCGACTTCAATTTGCTGTAGCAATTATACTGTAAGATTTTCTGTCAGTTCCTTTACTTGTTTCTTAACTTTAATCTTAACAAACTAATTTTCTTTAAAAAGCAACCTTTTGTCTTATTTTGAACACTCAAGTTCTCTCATGTTTGACAATCAGTACTGGAAACCAATAGAAGAGCTTTTTCTTCCACAGCCAATATTGATCTTGCTGGAAATGTCTAACGATCACATATAAACCATAAAATTTCAGGTAAAGTTTTACAGAAACGGTATCAGGAGAAAGTTTCCCTATTATTTTTCACATTTTTCTGTGAGGATTCATATAGAAATTAGGATACTAATACTCTGCATCCAAAGGTATTTGAAGGCTTAAATATGATGAGGGGTCAAAGCGGCATTTTAAAATATTTTAAGTCGTTTAGATGTGGTGGGTTTCAGTGGTTATTGCTTGGACACCGGAATATGAAGGGCAACCTGAAACACGTTACAAGAAAGGTATAAACTTCAAAAAACAGCTGGAGACATTCATTGACAAAAGAGGAGGGAATCAGCTGTTTATAGTTTTCTGATGCTTTTAGGCTATTCAGAAGGAGCCCCGGAAATGAAAATGCGACTCGGTGGTTTAAATGACAGGAAATTATGATATATGGCAATTGAACAAGTAGAAACTGAAGTGTGGGTGAAAGCTATGGGGAGTTATCAAAAGCAAATATACTTTTCATTTGCCAGAGTACTGAAAATTACAGAAAGCTTTTTATTCTTAATGTGTAATATTTCTGTTATTTTATCTATATTCATAATTACATATAAATTATATGTTTTAGTGTTATATAATATATATAAAAACATAGATATATTATATTTCCGCATTATTTTTTAGTATTTATTGACTGCAGCTAAATATATAAACTTTGCTGCTGTCCACAAAACTAAGCCCATTATTCATGGTTGGATTTTTTTCATCATGCTCTGGGCGATAAATCCTGGTCTGGTTACAATGAGACTGTAATCAACAGGCCAGGTATGACTAATTCCTGAAGCAAGTGGCCAGATGAAGACGGGAGTACCCAGAGCTGTCTTACATGAACCTGAAAAAATGTTGCTTGTTGTAGTTACTTTCTATTCTTAGCTAATGAAAGGATTTTATAAATACTTCTAACTAGATCCTGGAAACAATTTATCTAGAACAAACAGTCTCTAAACAAATCCCCATGTCTCTCCCAGCCCTAACCCCTATGGAGATATGGGACTGAAATGTGTTCATGCTGGTTCTCAGTGGCTCGTTAAGCTTTTGGTCTGCTCCTAAGCACTGGTATCTCCTCTCTCTTCTGCATCCCCGTTTTCCAAATGTTTTTGAGTGTAGTTACTAGCATTTCAGTAATTTAGAGGTCAGAGAGATATCTATAGCCATCTGGTATGCACTGTCGACTAATAAAGGCCATACAATCTGCCCGCTAGTCAGTGTCTTAAATCCTGGAAAAGTGAGTGAGTATCTTATGGGAAGGCATCAACTCTTCATTTAAAAAGATATCAAATTAGTATTAATCCATTACATCTGTAAACACATTGTTCCAAAGGGTTCACTG
This sequence comes from Calidris pygmaea, assembly GCA_003697955.1. Classification (NCBI taxonomy): domain Eukaryota; kingdom Metazoa; phylum Chordata; class Aves; order Charadriiformes; family Scolopacidae; genus Calidris; species Calidris pygmaea. The sequence continues at coordinate 359,771 of QJSC01000318.1, forward strand.
TTCACAGTTAGAGGAAAATATATCTTATTTCTCCTCTGTTTGCCTGACTCCAGTTCCCAGTGATTATGTATTTCCCTGATACAGTAAAATTCCTTCTGTTGTCAGAAATTCAGAAATCCTTTTTTCCCAATTAAATACAACCAAGTCACTTTTAAGTCACCTCTCAATCACTTATTTTATTATTTTTTTTTTTATAAATTAAGATCAGAGTTTTATGGCCTGTCATGATAATACATGTATTTCAGACTTCTTGAACCCTTTGCAAGTTTTGGCAGCTTTTCTTTTGGAGAGCAGATTCCAGTCTATAATTTAATATTTCACCCAGAAGTAGTTTGCATAGTATTATGTACAGGCTCCCTATTTTTTCCTCTAATCCTACTGGTATTAGACTACTAATTCAGCATTTTTCTTCTGCCAAAATATTTGTGTATTACATTAACCCTCCTTGCTTCCTAGTAATTCCAAGAGGACATGGTCTACAAGCTGTACGTGATTTTAAGTCCTTCTCAGAGAGACTTGTAAGTGTGATGTACATTGTTTGTTTCTAGATCTATCATCTTGCTTTCACCAGTGTTAAAAGGCATGTGATTTAGATAAGCCCACATTTGTAAGTCATCCAAAATAGTCTGTGTTACAGCACTTACATCTTCTTCTTCACCATTTACTACGCTGTTTGCATACTTAAGCAAAAATTGTTTGCTTCACTTGATTGATTAAGATATTGGCCAAAACTTTTGCAATTGCCCTCTATGAATGGCAATTGCTTTTTTATAGTTAGTTTTCAAGTTCCATTTATTTTTAATTCAAGGGCTACTATGATTTTTAATGAGATTTTTACCAAAATGTTTTAAACAAAGTTTAATAAAACATTGAGTCTTTAAACATGAATGTGAATGAAACACAGTGATTATAAGGAAATATGGTATCTGCTCACAGAAAAGTCCCAAAAGATTAATTTGAAAAATCCATAAGAATGTTGTTTGGACTCCATATATGCATTACTGGTTGATTGGCTTCTGTGAGAGCAAGCACTATAGAGGTAAGAAATGCAGATCTATGGCACGTCAATACAAAAAGCTTTATTACCAATGTATACCAAAAAAGGCACATATGTAAAAAGTTTGATTAATTAGAAAGTTTTAGTTAGTATATCATATCAAGTCGTGTTAGGTTAACTTTAATCTTTGCTATTGCTTACTGGTTTGTATTCTTGCACATCTTCTCCAACAATCCTCTCTTAAACTGAGTCTCCACACAGGCAGGCCACCTTGGAGTTGTCTAAGGAGTGCATCCCTGGACTAATTTCTCACCTAAGCAAACTATGGAGTACTTTTCTTTAGCTGAATCAATAAATGAAATAACAGTTGATAACTTAATATCCAAAACATAGTGCTGATATGTATTTTCCAGTGTGTGAGTCCTCTAAATGTGTCCTGAAGAGACAGACTAGCCTCAGTAACATTTATTTACTATTGAGCTGAAATGTAGGATTTGATCATTAGCTTTGGTTTAGTCAAGCGTCATCTATTTCAGTGTAAGGCATTCTGTTATTTCAAGTCAATACTACTGTTGCAGCAGTCACATACCTGCTGCCCTGGGAGCTCCCAGCTGATCTGTGTTTTCCAGCCACGGAATAGCTTTCAATCAAGAGGCCAAGGGTGAAATAGTAATTTGTGTTTTGGAAGAGACTTCTAGCAAATTGCATGTAACACATCTGACTTTTCTGTTTCATAAAAATAATTGATTGTTACAGATGTCTTCATTCAATCCCTACATTTCTTTTTACCTCATCAAGTCTGTCTTCATGGTCCAGAGAGCCCCTAATTTGCTGTGAGGCAGTGGCCGTGTGGCACTGCTGTATGGCAACTGGAACTGTTTTTTCCGAAGCTTTAAATTTGAGTCCTTAGCAGAATAGGAGAGGGCAAAGTTTTTCTTTAACTATGTGTGAAGCTGATTCATTGCAAGTATGTGTGTACCTGGTGGAATTCTCTGCTATACTGTGAGCATGGTCCAAGGTCTCTCCCCGTGCTGAACAACTGTTTTATTTTTCTGTACGGCCTCAGTGTAGTATTCCCAGAACCCTTTACATCAAAAATGAATTATATGAACAGAAGCAGTAGGTTTCAGTCCTATTGAAGGTGACAAAGGAGTCCACCCATGTTCTGTCCAGATGTTGAAGATTTGAAAAAGGAATTAAGGAAAAAAGATGTGTAGGACTAGAGCCAAATTGGATCTAATCTTCTGGAAAAATAATCCTAAAGCTGTTGCTCAATTTTAAAGTCAACGGGAGTTTTGCCTGTTACAATTTGGCCAAACTAAACTAAACTAATCATAAAAGTGCCTAGTTTTCAAAGAAACATAGTAAAATATTAAAGAAAAGAAAGCCAGATGACAGTAAAATCAATGGGAAAACAAACTGTGGAAAAAACATGTGCAATCTAAGATGAAATTACATTTCCCTAGCTCTTAAAGCTTGGAGCTACTAACATCTGCTGGCAGAGTGTTTATGTAAGAGCCCTCCAAACTGAGTCATTTTCTTGGTCAGTTGTTTTTTCATCTTCACCATTGACTGCTGCAGGAAGACTGATCTAGATGGTAACTGGTGATTGCGTCCAACTGCTAATGTCAAAACATCTGTAGAACAGGAATGTACTGTGAAAATCTCAGACAAATCACTGCATTTGTTTTGTGTCTAAGGTGAGGCACTGATTTGTGTGAGCTAATTCGTTCCCACAGTAACACATCACACAATTAGAAAGTGAACATCTTTGGCTCATTCTTTTCAACATTATCAGAAAAGCCTCAGTTCTGGATTTTTTCATGTGATTTTCTCACACAAAAGACAAACTGGAGCTGCCTGGAGCTGGAACTTTGAGTGAAGTTCCCGCTGACTGGAAAAGGGGAAACATAACCCCCATCTTTAAAAAGGGAAAAAAGGAAGACCCGGGGAAGTACAGGCCGGTCAGTCTCACCTCTGTGCCCGGCAAGATCAAGGAGCAGATCCTCCTGGAATCTCTGCTAAGGCACATGGAAAATAAGGAGGTGATTGGTGACAGCCAACATGGCTTCACCAAGGGCAAGTCATGCCTGACAAACTTGGTGGCCTTTTACGATATTGCCACAACATTGGTAGACAAAGGGTAGAGCAACAGTCATCTGCCTGGACTTATGGAAAGTGTTCGTCGCTGTCCCACATGACATCCTGGTCTCTAAATTGGAAAGTCATGGATTTGGTGGATGGACCACTCAGTGGATGGCAGCACTCAAAGGGTTGCAGTCAACGGCTCAATGTCCAAGTGGAAGCCAATGATGAATGATGTTCCTCAGGGGTTGGTACTGGGACCAGTGCTGTTTAACGTCTTTGTTGGAGACGTGGACAGTGGGATTGAGTGCACCCTCAGCAAGTTTGCCAACGACACCAAGCTGTGTGGCGCAGTCGACATGCTGGATGGAGGGGATGCCATCCAGAGGGACTTGGACAGGCTGGAGAGGTGGGCCTGTGCAAACCTCATGAAGTTGAACCAAGCCAAGTGCAGGGTCCTGTACCTGGGACATGGCAACCCCAGGCACAAACACAGGTTGGGTGGAGAATGGCTGGAGAGCAGCTCTGAGGAGAAGGACTTGGGAGTGCTCATGGATGAGAACCTCGACAGGAGCTGGCAATGTGCACTGGCAGCCCAGAAAGCCAACTGCATCCTGGACTGCATCAAAAGAAGTGTGGCCAGCAGGTCACGGGAGGTGATTCTGCCCCTCTGCTCTGGTGAGACCCCAGCTGGAGTACTGTGTCCAGCATGGTGTCCTCAGCACAGGAAGGACATGGACCTGTTGGAGCAGGTCCCCAGGAGGCCATGAAAATGATGAGAGGGCTGGAGCACCTCTCCTATGAAGACAGGCTGAGAGAGTGGGGGTTGTTCAGCCTGGAGAAGAGGAGGCTCCAGGAGAGACCTCATAACGGCCTTCTAGTACCTAAAGGGGCTACAGGAGAAATGGGGAGGGATTCTTTTATCAGGGAATGTAGTGATAGGATGAGGGGGAATGGTTTTAAATTGAAAGAGGGGAGATTTAGATTAGATACTAGAAAGAAATTCTTTGCTGTGAGGGTGGTCAGACACTGGAACCAGAGAAGCTGTGGCTGCCCCATCCTTGGAGGGGTTCAAGGCCAGGCTGGATGGGGCTTGGAGCAACCTGGTCTGGTGGGAGATGTCCCTGCCCAGGGCAGGGGGGTTGGAACTCGACGGTCTTTTAAGGTCCCTTTCAATTCTAAGCATTCTATGATCCTGGTAGACAGACTAGTACGTTGGTTATGCTTTATCTTGGACAAAATCATGGTAAAATGCTGCAAATCACAAATGTGTTTGCACAACAAAAGTTCACTGTATTCTTGTTTGGCCTCCAGGTTATCTTCTGCAATGTTTTGGCATAACATTCTTTATGTGTCTAAAGACTAATTCACTTTTTTCCCCGCAGATTTACTGGGGAAGAGAACAAAAATTCCTTTTTTAGCCTGCTATAACCCCTCCCAGTTTTGTCAGTCCAGATTTTTTAGAAGAATATACTATATGTCAGCTTCGTCTGTGAAGGAAGGTTGAGGAAACCTGCACTTTGTGTGGCATCGTATCAGTGTAATTTATTTACCATTAAGTGTTTAGTGCAGTATAATAAAACAAGGACTGCTGTGATAAATGCGAGCTTTTTCTTCTTCTTTAATAGGATGGTATTCCTTTGTGTTTCCCATACAGATACGGTCACTGCTTTTTCTAAAACTCTCAGTGAAATGCAGATAATGGTGATATTTCAACCTTTCTACCTGTGTATTTCTTTCACCTCTTCACATATCAAAGCGTACAGTAATTTTGTATTAAAAAAATCCTTCTAAAAACTTCTAGAGGTCATGGCAGCAGTGGCAAAACCAGGCTGGTAATGATTACCCCCAAGAATCTACTATTTTTCTTCTATGACTTATGCTTTTCTTTTCAGAAGCAAAGCTAAGCAGCTTATAAATCAGTTAGGTGCAAGCAAGTAAAACAATGGAAATGAATGTCATATTTGAGTAGTTTTGTTGCCATCATGCTGGTGGCTGACAACAGCAATTTTTCATTGCAGAAATAATAATGTTTGCAATCTATTATTTTAAAAATTGAAAATAAAAGAACCCTGAAGTTTATAAAGTCTCACCAGATTGCCAGATACGGGGCTGTGCTGTACATTCTCCTGCTGTTTGGGATCAGCCATTCTAGCCACAAAGTTGCTGTGAAGTTAATGCAAGGGTGCAGTTTTTCCCTAAATGAGACTATATTAGAAAATCTTTAAGAGGAACTGCATTTCAGGTGAATCTCCATTACTTTCATATGAAATATATTAGCTTTGTTTTATATTGTGTAGTTAAAAGTGTGTCCTGATGAATGTGAAAAAGGGGTTGGTTTGATTTCAGAGATCAGGATTCCGTATCAGGCAAGAATACTCCAACAGCACATAATTGCTTTTCTTCTGATAGATGCAGAGGCTGCAATATGGTTTCTTTAACGCAGTTATAATTTTTCTCCTTTATTACATAGGAGAGGGAAGGACATTTTATACAATTCATGGCTGCAAGAAAGAAATCTATATTTGATAATTCCAGATGAAGGACTGAATCACAGAATCACAGAATGATACGGGGTTGGGAGGGACCTCTGGAGATCTCATTTCTAATATTTTTTTCTCTCTTTAGTGCAAAGATAGGGCGAAGCACTCCTAAATCTGTGTCTGCTATGACCATCTTAGATAATGCAGAAATGTGGTGAAAAAAATTCATGAACATTGAATTTGTAATTAATTATTCTAAGTATGACTTCTGAATTTTAATGATGTATTAAGGACACCAGCATCTATAAATTCTGTGAAGACCTACAGACCGTTTTGCTTATAAATGCAAAGCCATCACTTTGTTCTTCAGCATATTGTAGAAATAGCTATGCTACAAACTAACAAAGCTTTATCAGCTTTTCATCTGATGAGATTTCATGGCTTTTCATTTAAAGTACTGAAGAAGCTTGCTTTTCACAAAGAAAACCTTGCTTTGAAGAGCCTCCTTGAAACTAGTAAACAAGATAAGGAGAAATTGGCCAATCTTTTGGAAGGCTGTGTCCCGGTTTGAAGTAAAACCGGACCAATTTTGTGTTCTGTAATTTTACATTTTAGCTAGGCCTCTTCTAACTCTCTGAAATTAACAGCATATTGTGGAGAAAACTGCTCACTCTCAGAGTGGTAAGACCAACGTTTGTGCTACATGCCAAGGAATGGTGTGCAGAGAGGCCCTTGCTTATGCTTATTGCTATAACAACCAAGGTCAGCCAATTTTCGTTATTTGCCCCTTAGAGGATTGGAGACGGAAAAACGTAGAGGGGTCACATCTGTGGGGAGGAGTGGACAGGAGAGGTGACCCAAACCTGACCAACAGGGGTGTTCCATCCCATCTGCCCCATGCTCAGTATAAAAGCTGAGGGATCAAAGGGTCAATTCTTCCTGCGATGGCCGACGTCCAAAGGGGACCCTGTCAGTTCATCTGCCTTTGATCCCGATCCGTGTGTTCCTGACTCCAGAGCTGGAATCCAGTTCCCATCCACCGCTGGGTCCAGTCTGGGACTTCCCCAGTGCCTGCTGGTGACGGGACTGTCATCCTGGAAGCTTGATACAGTTTTGTATATGTTGTATCTATTTCATTATTTTCTTCTCTTTTTTTAAAAATTTATTTTATTTTAATATTAATTCTTCATTAAAGTAGTTTAGTTCATTCTCAACTTTTGAATCTCCTTATCTCTTCCTGTCTTCTTTTGGAGAGGGTGGGAAGGGCCATCTGTTGGTCCGGTTGTGGTGATTTCGGCTGAAACCACGACAGGCTGTTGAATTAAATATACAAAATTCCAGGAACTCGGATTTGGTGAAGTGAGACAATGTTATTTGTTATTTATACCACAACATGTTGTAACTGCAGTCTACAAAAGCCTCAACTGAGGGATACCATTGCTGAGGAATGGGGAGAAGACAATAGGGGTTTGTTCCTCATCAAGGATAACTATTTCTTTCTTGTTAAACCACTGGAGATTCTGGATCTGCCACTGATAAAATGATGATAACTAGTGTGCTTTTGCAGCCCATTCTCCATCTCTTCACGGTTTTTAAGAGCTCAGACCTTCCCGTTCTTCAGTTTACAGATAATTTTGCAATTCTTTATGAAAGTTTTTACCAGTGTGAGAAAAGAGAGGGATCTTCTGAGCCTACTACTAAGTAGGAAAAAAATTCACCTTTTCATTACCAATAGCTGAAAACTCTTAAATTTTTAATATCAGATTTCAGTTTTTCAAGTCCTTGTTTCAACAAGTTTTGACATCTGTTACATTTACTTGTCATGAGTAATTGTTTTCAAAAGGAGAGTAAAATCTAGCATTTGCCAAAATGTTACCCATGTAAATATTGGTAATTGCTTCTTACAGTACTGGAAGCGTTTTCAACTCCAGTGAAGTTAAGGTCACCAGAAGACACCAGTCACAGTATTTTAACAAGGGTGCTGTGAGTCAAATTGGTTTGTACCATTGGGCTAATGGCTGGTAGGTTGCATCCACAATATGGGATCAGTACGTCAGTGCTTACTTTACCAAGTCAAACAAAGAATGGTTCAAGATAGAATAATATAATAATCTTAATGTGTAAAGTCGCTTGCAAAAAATAGTGTAAGCAATTTAGAGGTGACGTTAGAAAGCACTGCACTATTAAATCTCTGTCAGCTGATAAGACTGTCAGCTGATAAGCCCTTTCAATACCTTTTATGCCCTCTTCGAATTTTACTGTGGCAAGATCAGGAATAGAAAACAATCTTTATGGAGCTTATTATTAAAGATTTTATTTCAAAATAAGCAATGCATGAGACTTCTAAAGTTACTTAGTGGTAAAATAATATGTCATAACTGATAGACCGGTATCAGTTATGCAATGCAAATGTCATGGACAATATATTTTAGAGGCAGTGAAAATGCAAAAGAAGATAAATGTATTACAAAAATGAATACTTAATAAGAACTTTTGTGGTTCTTCTGTTTTGGTTTGCAGGACAGTTTCTACATTCTTGTTTTCGGAATGATCAATCACGAACATATAATAACCCAGATCAATTTAGCAGAGGCAAAAAAATAGATTTTCTTGCTTCAAGCTACACGTGCTATTAGTCATGTGGTTAACTGTTGACAGCATGATGAGGTATGAATACTCATTTGTTCTGTATTCAGGGTCTTGTTTCAATTACAGAAGTTTGTTACATAATGATACTTAAAAAAAAGTATTTTGGATGGTTAGTTGACAAGGCTCTGACATTTCTATTTACCCATGCGAAACTGTATACAATTCAATGTTGGAAAGTATATCTAAGACAACAAATGCAGTGTTCTGCACTCTTACAGACATAGTCACCTTCTTCAGCCTGCTGTGTAATTTGCAAAGGACAGACATATATGTTGGTAGTTGCATTGATAAACTTGATGGCAATGTATGAATTAATTATAGTACTTATTAAAAATAATAGGGGTACAGCAGCTTTGTAAGGTTAAGGATTTTTTCTGTGATAAGAGCTGAATATGTAAGGAGTGGAAAGAACAAAGGTTGCCAGGGCATAGAGCATAGGTGAACAATTAAGAGTGTCATTCTTTTCAGCTTGCATTAAACTATTGTTTTGCATTTCATTTGGGTATACAAATGTCCTTCAGGCATTTCAATGGCTGCTAAAATGTACCATTTCATGTTAAGGTGAGTATCAGTTCTTATCATAGATGGGGTTTGGGAGGGGAAATGTTAAAATGGATGTTCTGGCATCTAGAACTGGGTTCTGTGTCTGGCTGCATTATGGAGCCTGCGGGACTGGGAATTATCACTGAGGCCCTAATCTGATTTTTATCTGCAGCAAGGTAACTTAAGAATTAAATGATCTTAATATGGTCTATGTTATGTGCAATTGATCATGTTGCCCTGTAATCCATCATGGATTTTTGCACCATATTACCAAATACATATGTAGGCTGGCATGTAGTATACAGTTGTAAGGTGTTCATGTTTCTACTCATGAAAAAAAATAGGTACAAAAGTGTATAGCACTAATGCTGTGCATGGAAAAAAATAGGGTTTTTTTACCATCAGTGTGAAAATAATGCAGTGTTTTCATCATCCAAAGAGGAATTAGATAAAGGCTCAGAAAGTAAAACCATTGCTTGGTTAGTCACAGTGCTTAAAAATTAACATACCTCATAATAGCTTTCCTACGACAAGGGTTTGCAATCTTTGACAGGTGATGTGCCTTTCTCAAATTAAGGTAGAGCTTAGGGGGACCCAAGAAGACGGTGCGTAAACTCAGCAGAGCCAGAAGCTGAGAACCAGCTGCATCTCTCAGGTGACACCCTCAAGGTGCTGGGTCCCCCTGCTTCTGAATGTCATCCAAAATCTCCTGCCGTAGTATTTTTTGCACCTGCTTAAGAGGGTGATGACTTGTCCTTAAGCAACTCCAGGGAGTGTTGCAGCACTTGAGTCTTCCGTACACAGTTGTGGAGATGGAGTAGTGCCCTCTGGGTCCACCATTTGCTTCTGTTCTCTGTGTGAGATGCCAGAACAGACTCAGTAAGCCACAAAGCACGACAAGAAGTCACTTACAGAGATGGCATGTGTCTTTACCTCCACTAGTAAGAGGGGAAGACATAAGAAAGCAAAATGTCCATATTCTTTGTGGACATCTGGTGTATACAGGCTGTACCGTCAAAGTCATGCTAAAACATAATCATAGACTTGATAAAGTCAAGCAGGACTTCTATATACATGTCGCTTCCCCTACCAGATCTTTATGCTGTACCTTAAATTCTTTTCTAATATTGTTACTGTTCCTCTGATTCTGTGGTTAATTTTTCATCAGTTTTGATCTCATTTGGGAGCTGTCTGTAGACATTGCAATTTTAAAGAGTAAGTTTATTATTCAAAACTACAAAAATCACTTGTTCATTAACTAGTAGTTGACGTGATCAGAAGTTTAAGTTCTGTGATTAGTTGCCTGATTTTTGACTCCCATTACTTATGTTCTGCTTGGAACAGAAAACAACTGCCACTCTTTTCCCAAAGCAAATGGATTTTCTAATTACAGGAATTTTATCAGTGTATATAAAACCTATTTTTCAAAAAATCTGATCAGAAAAATTTCTTGGCGTGCTTATAAAAATGAGGTAAGGAGGGATATGGAAATTAGATGGGAAGTTCAACTTAGAAGCAGATGGATTGGTTTTCAATTTTATGTATTTTTCACTCTGTACACATGCTGCAATAAGTGTTTCTCAAAGGGTAAGCTGATTGACCTGTGATTTCTATTTCACAGCTGGATATCATCAGATATTTTTCTCTCCCTTGTTTCCACTTTAAGAAGTGATACTGTGGTGTGATAAAAGGCTTGTGCTACTTTGGACTAAGTGGAATCTAATAACAGCTTCCACTCAGCAGATGACACTTTAATATCCTTTTAAAAATGGAATCTGAAGGAGTTGTTTATAGATGTGAGCTGGAATGAATGAGGATGGCTCTTCTGTTATGTCTTTCCCTGGGAGTTTTTTTCTGCTGGTCAGAAAAATGACTGTGCTCACAGGTGCCTGTTTTGAATAGCTGTCTGGAGGCCCAGCTGTGTGGTACTGATGTGGATTAGAGCCACGTTTTCTCTGCTTGCGTGTCAGCTTGGTTCATCTAGATGAAAGAAAAGCCTTGAGCTGCTGGGGCGATACAGAGAGTGTGCTGCGAATGACCAGCTCAGAGCAGCTCTGGGCTGGGGACTGACTCTTCCCTCCTGAATCTGGTGTTAGAGGGTTGGAGTGAAGCTGGGTGAGCATTTCATTTTGGAAGCAGTGGTGGGATAATGGTTTTAGCATAGAGTTGGAACATTTTGAGAAAAGTGGTGTCAAATAAGCTGTTATTCACAGCAAATTTTACAAGGTGAATGAACAAAGTGGCTGATATATTTGGGAGAAAGGAGACTTGCCTCAACAGATGACCGATGCTAGTGACTAACCTGAATACCTGCATGCACCAAGTGCATTTGAACTTGGGCTGGCTGGAGGGAAGATCCTGCAAACCAATGGTGATGGTTTGGGAAGGAGTTGATCTTAGACGGATCCAAAGTTAGCATGTGCATGTTTCTTCATCACTGACAGTGGAATATTTGAGTGTAATTCTTGGCTAGCTTGCTTTTTCTGTGATGCTTTTTTTTTGCTACACAGAAAAGGTATGGGATTCGTCTGTCCAATATACTATTTGTCCTGGACTCTCTTCTTAGTCAGTGGAAATTTAAGGTAGGTATCTTAAAAGAGATTATATACATCATGCTCTACAATTCTTCCAGTGTCTCCACTGACTATAAAGTCAGCCTCATTTCTAAGCATGCAGAAGTTTGCTTTGAAATCTAACCTGACAAGAAATAGTGGGAATGCACCTCCAGATGGTGTTACTAGCTTCTCAGGGCTCTCATCTCCTTCATGGTTGGCCTTTAAAGGAGAATATATGTTAGAAAATGCTAATGGTTTTCTTAATGAGACTGAAGGAAGAGGCAAGTGGGAAAGAAAACAGCAGATCTTAGTCTGGTTTTGCTTTTACCATGATATATTGTGAAATAATCTGAATTGGACAGAGGAAATAGAGAAATTGTAATTGATTGATTGTAATAGAGAAAAAGCAGATGAGGCATCAGAGATTGTGCATCTGTGATTTTCAGTGCTGAGTATTTACTAGAAATCAAAAGATGGGCTGATAATTTGGGTCTGAATTTTGGAGTACTTCCTGCTTCTCTTCACTTGTTCTAGTACAAGGATTAAAATTTTAGATGTGACACAAAAAAAAAATGTGATGTGTTTGAATGCTTGCCCCAGAAACATACTGTCTCCTGTCACGAGAAGCCCAAGGAGATGAAGGGTTTTCACTAGTTTACCAACCTGACAAATGTTTGAAATTTGATCCATAAGTAAGAAGTTTTAAATTTTGGTTTCACTTTCAGAAACACAAGCCTGATTCGTTTGACTGCAAGGGGTAGGTATGTAATAATTCATGCTACTTGTAGTCAACTGATGTCACTTGATAGGTATGTGTGTAGTTTGATAGAAAGTACACTTCTGTAAGCCCAGAGTGTTTCCTAGTATGTTGTCTGGCCAACTGCGTTCTTCCCTAGGTGATATTTCAATTGTGGAGCTGGCAGGACTTGTCATACATTAACCCTGTCAATTTCAGAACCATACCTCATTTTTTTTTGCCTTTTCTGTGTTTTCTGATGCTTGTACTTTAAAGATGAGGTGTCTTGTGGATTTGTTTTTGGAAAGTTTAAAATAATTTTCTAAAGAAAATGATGTGAATTCAGATACTATTTTGAACCACAGGGGAGAATTTATATTGAAGATATTATGGGTTAACCCTGGTGGGCAGCTAAGCACCACACAGCCGCTCACTCACTCCTCCCTCCCTCCACCCTAGCAGGGTAGGGAAGGAGGAAAGGAAGAATGAAAGCAGGAAAACTTGGGGGTCAAGATAAACCAAACCAAAAAAAATTGTTTTAAAAGTGAAGGGTGAGTGGAGAGAGAGGGAAGAAAACAAAACAAGTGATGCAAAGGCAATCGCTCATCACTTTCTGTGAGTTGACCAATGCCCAACCAGTTCCCAAGCAAAAAGATGGCTAGCCTCTCTAGACCCCCTCTTTTCCCTTCTATAGCAGAGCGTGAAGTTATATGGTATGGAATATTGATGTTATATGGTATGGAATATCTATCTCTTTGGTTAATTTGGGTCCCCTGCCAGCCTATTGCACACCCACCAATCTATTCACTGGGGCAGGGGGGCAGAGTGAGAAACAGAGAACGCCTTGTGTACTAACACTGTTTAGCAAAAGTTAGAGTATTAGTGTGTTATCAGTACTGTTTTCATCAAAATTCTAACACACACCACCATATGAGCTGCTATGAGAAAAATTAACTCTATTCTGGCCAGGCCCAGTACAATTTCCACCCCTTATTCCATGTCATTTAAATCCTACTTGGATGTAAATGGCACTATCCAATACATCCTCATTAACCACCTGCCCCCTTCCCATCCTTTGATTCATGTAGATATACCTTCCCTTGGTCTACAGGTCATCCCTGTGAAATGTCCATAACATGTCCATAGCATGTCCACTGTGTTCATTTAGTCCGTTAATTGGGTTCTTTCTGTTATGGGATCACTCTGAACAGGAGAGGTGTGTTGGGTTGGGTTACCAAAACCAGCTCAGGTTAAGTCACTGCTGCACTTCAGCTTTTGCAAGGCTCTTTCCCTGCTGCTTTAGATGGTTCCTGCTGTGGTATTTCCTAAAGTAGACAACTCAAATAATGGGTTGTTTTCCCCCAAGTTTAAATCTCCTTGAGGTACACATAGGATTTCCTCATTGTCCTGCATTACCCACCAAGTATACCAAGCCCTTGAGCAAAAGCAATCCCACACGTAGGTTTGCCTTTTCCCAAAGGAGAAGCAAACCATCCTGTCTTTCCCATCCAGTTCCCCACATGCATTACAGGTACCTTATCTCCTTTTACAGTATGCAAGGGTTTTGTTTGGTCAGAGTCTGGTCAGTTACCTGATCCTCTGGTATTAGCTAGCTAAGTGGCTTCTGCTGAATTTGCATCCTGCTGCTTATATGTCCCAGTGCCTGTCCCTTTCAGTATGGTCTTTAATGTATCTCTCAGTCTTTTGAGTGGCTAGTGTGTGATAAGGACTGTGGTCCATGTTCCCAATCCATGTTCCTTGGCCCAGGTGCTACTGAGGTTGTTTTGCAAATGAGTCCCATTGTCTGACTTAATTCTTTCTGGGGTGCTGTGGTGCCACAGAAATTGCTTTTCAAAGCCCAGAATGGGGTTTAGAGCAGTGGTTTGGGTTACAGGACATGTTTCCAACCACCCATTTATTACTTTTACCATGGTAAGCAGATGATGTTTGCCTTGGTGGGTTTGTGGCAGTGTGGTATCATCAGTCTGTGAGGCTTCCTCATTATGGTGCATGTTTCACATTCATGAATAACCTGTGCAATGCCTTCAGTGGTTAGGTCCACCCCTTAATCTTGAGCCCAAATGTATGTTGCGTGTCTTTCGGCATGTCCTAATGTTACATGGGCCCACCGAGCTATAAATAGTTCTCACTTATGTTCCCAGCATTGGAGCAACCAGGTAGAAATTCTCTCACCTGGCTGATGGGCGAAATCTTTTTGCTTGTGTTGGAGCTTGGTCATGGTTAGGAACCATGGATAATTTTTGCATCTTTTATGACTTATCTCTCTTTCCTCACCTGTCCTGCTGCTGAGTAGGCTGCCTCTTCTGATTCTTCATCTCTCCCCCTCTCATGAGGAACTTCTTCTCCTTTTACTAGCCAAGCTGACCTCTGCTGCTTCTGTTTCTTCTTGACCACAGAAGCAACTATTATAGTTGAGGATTAGGTTTAGTCTCAGTACCCATTTGTGTGGCCTCATAGCAGAAGACCTTCTTGCCCCTTTGAAGACACTCAACAGCAGTTCAATAGACATGGTCCAGGCCCCAACACACCTTTAGAAATTGCTGTGTTATGTAGAAAGTGTTAGCAAGCTTGCATCAGACAACAGGAACATGAGGCACTAAGGAGGAGTGGACAAGATTGATGCATGTTGGAAGCACAGGCCTTAATTCTTGGCAGAGTTGTTTGGAAGCTCTATTCAAAGTGCAGATGTTGAAGATCAGGATTAAGGGATAGGTACACTGACGTAGCCACTTGGCTACGTTTCATGGGTTGTGGAAAGCAAACTAGAAAGGGGACAATAAACAGCCATATTAAAACATCTCTTTGGAAGCAAAACCTATGTGGTTCTGTAAAGATTCTGATATTTATTTTTATATTATTTGCATGTCGTCATTGCAGGTGTGCATGTGAGAGTCTGAAATACAGCATTATCTTGAGGATCTGTGCTATCTTAGAAGAAAAACTTCAGCCTTTGAGGAGATGTGAATACTTAGGAGGCTGCTAAAACAGGCAGTATCTTGAGTGCCTTCCTAAAGCAAGTCTTGATTTCCTGTTTTCTCTAAAGAGAGAATTGCATCCCAAGCTTTTTGCTTAACATAGTGTTGCCTCTACTGCCATCTCTGTAGCTGCTGTGATTATGCCACTGCTCACAAGGCCTTTGAAAGTAGACTGGGAAATGTTAATGTTAGAGGTCAAGATTGGTGACAGCCTGGTTTGCAGTGATCATGCCCTGGTGGATTTCACAGTCTTGGGGAATATGGGCCAGATGAAGTGTAGAGTCAGGTCTCCAAATTTTAGGAGAGCAAACTTTCATTTGTTTAAGGAATTAGTGGATAGGACACCCTGGGAAACTGCCCGCAGGCATAAAGGAGCAGAACAGAGCTGGTAGCTCTTTAAGGACATTTTTTTGAGCTCTCAATTCCTATGTGTAAAAAATCAGGCAAGGAAGGCAGGATACCAGCATGGCTAAGTAAAGATCTCCTGGTCAAAAGAAAGTGTAAGAAGGAAATGCACAGTCAGGGATGTGTATTCTGGGAAGAATATAGGGAGGCTGCCCAGATGTGTAGGAATGTGATCAGGAAAACTAAGGCGTAGCTGGAGCTGAATTTGGCAAAGGATGCGAAGAATAATACAGAAGAAATGTTGGTGAAAAAAGAAAGATTAAAGAAATGGTCACACACACACACACCCTGATGAATAAGACAGGAAAACTGATGGCAACTGACATGGACCTATTTTGTCTTTTAAATTTTTATGGGGACATCAGTCATCACTGGAATCAGTCTTTTATCCCCGTACAAACTAGAAGAAGGTCATGTCTATCATGTGAACGAAAAAGCTGTTCTCTAGTAGCAGCTCCTTCAGCTCTCTGAAGGAGGTTTGGTTTGCTGGCAGAAGAGCTTTACTTTTTAGGTCCTGACAAGCAGAAATGTTACCTGCTCCCCATGAAAAGTTGGAGACGGTTAAATGCTAAGTGAGTGTTAAATGCTAAGTGATACCTTGAATAAAATAACAATTCTATGTAATGTGCTTGCTGCTGAACTGAAAATTTATTGCTTGCAAGCACTGAAGATATTTTCTACTGATAAAATTTTCCCGTTCTAGAGACAGCAAAATAGAGCTAGAACATTATTTTTTTAAGAGAACTGTCCTTATGGAATATGTCTTCTCCTCAAAAACTTATGTCTTATGTCACACAGGTTTTGAAGTACTTAGTGTTTTTACAAAATTTAGCATTCAGACCCATTCTGCTTCAGAGTAATACTCTTATGAATTTATTAAGCTGATTTTTGGGGGAAGTGTGTTTTTTGTTTGTTTTTCTTAAAGAAGAATCGCTGCTGAACAGTATTGAATTGTTCAGTATAATGCCCTTGTATCAAGATAACTGTCCTCAATTAGGGTATTCAAGGCAATTAAATTCTCTGGGGGACTGAGCTATCTTCTGCTTTTGTACAATTTCTCCATTCAGCACACTGTTGTATTTTTTTTCTCTACCGACTGTTTGCAGGCAAATACCTGTTTATGCATGGAAGGCCCACAGCTACCTCTTACGGCATTTCAACTGAGAGGTGAAGAACAACGCTGAGCAGGAAATCAGTGTCAAATGTAAAAGTTCATTTGTGGTTGGGGTGGTGGTATTTGAGGGTGCAGTGTCACCAGCCAATTTGGAAACTTGACACAACTGAGGTTTTCTGCACACAAGCAGTGCTTTGTGCAGTCAGAATACTCCAGGAAGGAAAACTATTTTGTAACAATAAGAATTCAAAATTTAGCCTTCATGGACATTGTTCCGAGCCCTTTAATTTTGTTATCTCTGACTCAGCTTACTTGAAGATATCAAGGAACATGTCAGCCCCCCTTTCCCTCGGTTGTTGGATTCATTGACATTCAGCTTTATTTTTCTTGAAAGAAGCTGAAGGGTCTGTAGAAATTTTGGAACAAAGAAGCTCAGTAATCTTGTACAAATGTTGCTATGGCATTCCTTAGACTTCCAGTGATATTGCCTAGAATATAAATGGGATACAACTTGATCAACAAGGGCACTTACCATTTGTCTAGATGCTGTGGGTCTTGCTATTCTTTGTTCTTCAGATGTGCTGAAAACATGACTCACTTTGCAGAAGCATAACATTACTAATGTTTACTAATAAGTCATGGTGTTCACTATTGGCTACAGTTCTGCAAGTGAGATCCCCACTCTTCAAATGGGAGCAAACAGGTTTTCTTCTCATTTATATGATTTATTGCTTTTGGAGTTGAGTAGGGACCTGTGCCTTGAGTTTCAGAAAAAAAGGAGTCTTGTGGTGGACGTGTCCACACAAAAGCTCCAGCCCTGGCTGCAGTGTAATATCAGGTCAGCTGCATTCCTTTAAAACCAGGTAGATCGGGAGCGATACTGGTCCACTCCACAGGAAAATGGAGCTGAGCAAAGCTGTCTGCAAAAATGAGATAACATGAGCTTATTCTGAGGTAAGGCTAAACTGTTTCTAATGTTCAGGCTGGCTAATTGAAAGTTAATGTGGTACAATTGTATTACACTGCATTGGTTTCATGGCTTACTGATCTACAGATTGAATTAGCATCTTTGTATTTGTGGTTCATTTACCGTAGGAATAAAGGTTATGGACTAATGTTGTATAATTATAAGGGAAATTACTGTTTTAGAAATACCTAAGTTTTTTCCAGGGAATAATTAGTAAAAAATTATTATCTTGCAGCTTGGCCAGATTAATACAGTTCAGTCCCTTGCCACTTAATGGTATTGAACATAAGAGTTTTTTGACAACAATGTGTAGGCTGTTTAGAGGGAGGCTTTTTTTACTGCTGTTCCCGCTTGAACACCACCTGCTTTATCTGGCTCTGGAAGCAATGATTTAAATAGCAATAAAACATTACTTTTGAGGAATTCCGTTCTAGGTCTGTGGTTTAGCTGTAACTTTGTTTTTTCTGTTGTTGAATTTGAAGGTTAGTATTTTTCAGTGTGTTCAGTGATTTGGCTGGAGAAGGAACTCTGTTCCTACAGGAAAACTATGTTTCGTTAGACTGAAGTTTAGCAGAACATTGCTGCAGCTTAGCAATGACCACTCCCACATATATTTGCCAGGAAAGCAGTTAATATCCCGGCTTATGCAGATTTTCATCTGCATTTTGAAATGTATTAATAACAGTAGAATTAATTCTCAAAGGGTTAGGAGCTAGTTCATTGCTGCAGAGTTTGATGGAAAGCAGCACTTTTTTTTTTTTTTTTTTTTTTTTTGCGAATCAGCAGAAGTTTTGCTGGGGACTGCAATGTTAGGGAAGGTATCTTTGTGGTTTTTGTATGAATTTGCTTTGCTGTTGAGAATTAGTTATTCAAGAGAATTGACTAACCAGGGCACCAGACAAACTGCAAACTCTGCTGCTGCTCATGCAGGTTTCTGTCTTTTAAGCTGCTCCCATGCATCATTTTGCTTACTTTAAAGCTAGCAGCACAGTATGTCTTTCCAAAAGCACAGTTTGCTTCTGTGTTGTGGGGAAAAAAAAAAGCCAATAGCACTTGGAGAGAGAAGGAAACATTATCTGTTGGTAACACCCACCACAGCAGTACTTCATATAATCTTAGGACAAACAGATCTTGTAGAACAGATCTTGTGAGAAGTCTGACATGTTCTGAAAGTACAGAACAACCTAGCTAACCGTGAGCAAGTACAAAACCTGCTTTTTGTCTGTCAAGGACCATGCTTCCTTTTTGCAGTACCTGCAGAGGTGATGAGTGGTCAAAGATGAGTTGATGGTGATGAGATTCCAAAGGTGACAGCAAGCCTGGTGCACGAGTATTGCCAAGAACAAAAATTTACCTCTCACTAGGGAGTAAACTATTACCAGGTGTCTGTGCATTTTTCTTTATTTAAAACTGGAATCACTGCCCTGAGTTTATTCCAAAAGATCAGCTTCTTTAGGGCACATAAATGCTATTGGTCTCTTAAGAACATTCCCATTTCCATGTATGGAACACTGAGATTTCTTTTTGTGTAGCTGAGTTGAACTCAAATTTCTGGTCTATTGTTAAATGGCATTATTTATTTCCTGACTTACTCTTTTCAGCTATAAAATTTACATTTTCCCAGACATCAAAGATCTTTGACAAGATCATCATTTTAATGAGAAACTGTGGAAGAGAGAAACAGTGGGTATGAAAATCTAGTTTAAAGTAGTTAGAAAAGTAGTGTGGATTCTTGAATCTGTTTTATCTCCTCACCTTTATGGACTCATTTGCAGCATGTCTTAAAAGTATGATTTCAAGTTATCAGGATATGCAACCCTACATGACATTAATTTCTTTCAGTGAGCTTTGCAGGATCTGTGCAGAACTTAAAATTGGCAAGCCATTTGTTGAATGTGGACAGGGGTTTGATCTTCGGATGAAAAATACAAAGCAAGATGAAAGCAAAATGTAATGATTCCCACCCCCATTTTGTGTCTGATTTCTGGTATTGTGGTGTAGTTCACTTGCTGTGCAATGCTCCAGAAGCTTTCTCTTCTGGTAGCCCGTTATTAGAGCTCTCCTGAAGTGTCTTGGGGGTCTCATCTGGCCTGTGTGCTGAGGTTTGCTTTAGAAAGGGAGAGAGGAGGTGGGTAACTGCAGAATTATTTTGTAACTGAGTTCCCCTTAACCTGGGAACTGTGTTACAGTCTTCAGTAATATAAATAAAATTGAAATTTACATCAAACCTTGCATGAACCTCTTGCACATGCAAGGTACAGGGTGTCTTTTATACTTCGAATTGAAGATGGTAGTTCATATATTCTTTATTTGCAAATGTGCAGGATCTCAGGCGCTCACGGATCTCCTTCAGGTTGTTGCAATTTTGTGTATATCCTCAGATAATTGCTGAGATGTTACTTTGTGATTGGTTTCCTGTCCCTGAGTTGAGTGTGGACAGCATTTTCCTTCCCTTTGTCCATCAGTCAGGTGAGAGAAAGAGCAGAAAGAAGTCCAGGGCATTCTTCCGTTTCCTCTCTGTTGGGTTTTGGTGGACCTGGTGCTCAGCTGTCCAAGTAGTCCCTAAAGACTGAGCTTTTCTCGAGCTCCACTTTCTATAAAAGACATTTTCTGGCCCAGTTTCCTAATAAATTAATTCATATGTAGGCATGTTATGTGTGTATGTGTGTGTAGCTCAACCTGGAGATTCACAAGGAGAGGGTTGTTTTCAGTACCCAAGTTGCAGGATAAGAATCAGAGTCCTCGTAAGCAGTGTGGGTTGTGAATAGAGCATGGTCCTGACCCATTCTGTATTCCCAGTTCTGCCATGAACTACTCTGCTGTGGGCATATTGTGATTCCATATTATGGTTGAGTTTTCTCACCTAGAAAACAACGAGGATGTTTGCTTCCATTGCAAATTAATGAATGAAAGGTATTAGGTGTCACATAGGCATTATTAGCATATTTTTTTTTCCTATATCTGTTAGTGAAAAATACAAACCACTAAAATGTTTGCATGTAGAAGTCAGTGTCTGAAATAGCAGTATTGGGTGGGGTTTTTTTGTGTTACCGTTCCTTATTTAGAAATCAGTTTTATTTTAGCTAGCATTTCATAACTGCTCTCTGACTTTGAAACCAAAACTATGCAGTCATCCATACTGGTTTTATTTGTTTATTCATTTTTCAGCGGTCTCTCACTGTCACTGCAGGGATACTTACTTGTGTGAGTTTTTGAGTACAGATGTTGTAAAGTGATACGGCAAATTTGCCACATTTGTTTAGCTCTTTTATAGCAGAAATTGTAAAGGGAAGGCTTTCCTCGCTTTGCTTAACCTGCTATGCACAGTTTGAGCAGCACAGCAAACCGGACGGAGAATGAGAAGCAGATAGCTACTGTGGGCTTCGTTTTGAAACTTACAAGACAATCAATCAGATAATACAGGTGTTATTGCTATGTACTTGGGAAGTTATCTGACATCTAAACTGGGTGCTAGCTATTTGTATTCGACATGCATGGTTGCTAATAAAGTAGTCACTAGAGACCATATTTTATTACACAGTATTTTTGTGAGGTTGGGCAATGCTACTTTAGCCTCATTTTACAGACAGACAAATAAGAAACAGAGATGTCTGACTGATGAGAACATGCAGATTGACTTGGCAACACCTCTTCTTCATGAACATCTGCAGGGCAAACCACCACGGTTCCTTGTGGTCCTCCAGAGTCATGCTGTATGGCGTGATGATTCAGAAACCAATTCGAGAAGAGTGCATCTCGTGGTGCTGGAGCAGGAGGAATACAGCAGAGTGTAGAAACCTTGTCATCTGTGCCAAGTTAAACCACCCTTGCTTTTTGGTATACGACCTGAAATCCCAAATAGTTTTGGAATGACTTGTAGCTAAAATTCAGCTACAGAGACTTTACTAGTCACCAAAAGAAGAGGGAAGAAAAAAGATTTACATATACCTCCCAGGGAATTAGTGTGTGCCCGGTCATTAGTTTTCTACTCACTACAAAATAACATGCATGATTGCAGGGGCTTTTAGTGACTCTCTAGGAATTTTACTAGTTTTAAAAATCAGTCTCTAAACAATTGCTGCAGATCTCATAATGGCTTATGTCCCTCCAGACCCATACTACACACTTAAGTTCTGCTCATAAAATAAAATTAAGCACAAAGCAACCCTTCACACAAAACAGAAGAAAGAGAAAAGTGAGAAAACACATTGGAATTACTGTTATCTTCATTAGCTACAATGTCATAGTTTTCTAAAATGAAAGGTACAACATAGTAAAAGGTACGTTGTTGATTAATCGTCTTTCTTGTCTACATACTGTCCTCATTCTGTTTTCGAATACCGGGAGTTTTGGGGGTTAAGCTTTCTTGTCAAGTTTGGGAATTGGAGGCATCTTTTTTAGCTCACAGCACTAAAGTCTGTTTTAAAAATGTATTTGCTTTCTTTTAACTTTCAGTGAATAACAAATGATCTTTCCTCCTTGCCATCCTCTCTGTTTTTCATCAAATGTCAGTGTTACTCCAATAGCTGCTGGTGTTGCACCTGAGCAAAGAGCAGGCATCAGACTTCCTAAAATAGCACCAAATGCTCAGTCCTGTTGGCAGTGTTACATGTTAAGCTCATCCTGAATTCAGGTAGCATGGTTGCTGCTGCAAACCTGGGAACATCTGTTTACTAAGGAACTGCTTAACAAGCAACATCACTGTGTCTCAGGAGCTAATGCAGAAATGAGCCGTGGTTGTAACTGTGGTCTCTATCAGCTGCTCCGTCATCAAAGCTGTAATTCAAGTCAACTTTAGAAACTGAGCAGTGATAATTTAAAAGCAGTGAGTCACAGATGACCGTATTCTTATGATAAAAAAATGTACAATTGTAAGCCAGAAATGCAAAACATCTAATGTGTGTGTTCATTAATATGGCAGTTTAATATCATAGAATCATAGAAGATTAATGTAGTACTTTCTATTGCTCATTGGAGATGGGTATTAGGTATACAAACTGCTGCTTACATCTACAATAGTTCTTGCTGTATCTTGAGGAAATTAACAACAATTTAGCAATAGTTGTATATTTTAGGGTTTTCAGTTAGGTTTATTCAACGATTTTTCATTTTCCACACAGCTGTTGATGTGAAGCCAAGGGCGTGTTTTGTAATTATTTCAAAGGACACCAGAATGTGTTTATTATTTTCAACCCAAGTGAGTAAATCTGTCAGAATGACCATTATTTAGTGGCATGAGAAGAGACTATACTTTATAATTTTGTCATTAAATCAGCAAGGGTTTTTTTTACTTTCTCCACCCCCCACGTTAATTTCCTTCCTTGTGTTCTGTATTGCATTATTTTTTTCTGGCTGAATTCTATAATAGAGATGCACAATAGCAGATCTGATCTGAACAGGGAAATGGAAGTGTGTCTGTGAGAACAGTCTTCTTGACAGAAGATACGTGATTAAAGGAATGGTGAGATACAGCCACAAATCTGTTTGGAGAGATGTTGAATGAAAAAGCTGAGAAATATTCCACCATATTTGTAGCCTCACATCTGCTTATAAAATTAAAGCCTTCCTTTTAACATGACGTGAAACCTCAGGAGATAATAATCTTAAGGTTTGGATCCTTATTTGAAGTTCATCCAGACTCTTACACCCTTAAATTCTATAAAATCTGGCTGGATATCATACAAGAATAGTTTTGGGTTTGTTTTTGTTTGGGTTTTTTTGGGTTTTGTTTTTTTTTTTTTTTGTTTTGGTGAGGTTTTTTAGTACTTCCCCCCTCCACTTCATCTGGAAATGCTTTAAGAAGAGTCTTTCTTATCATGTGATAGTTATTATTATTACAACATCTCGCATTCTAGACTGGCTGGAGGTTACAAGGATGGTCATTCACTTTGAACTCCACTTTAATGTATCACTATGTAAAAAGAAATATCTTGGTTGAACCATCTGTGGAAAAAAAGAGGTTTAAAACATCTTTATTTATTAAAATACGCCGCATAAATTGTAGTATCCTGTAACAGTGACTCTATATTCTTGTCCAGTATTGTAGAGTAGCAGAAGTGAGTGTCCCTGGAGTATTTATTACATGATTTATATTGACTCGTTTACACTAGGGAGAATTTTCCTTGTATTTTCTGTATAGTTAGTGGACTCAAAATAACAAAAATTAACTCATAATGTATGTACCATACTGAACCCTTCCGTAATTATATCACTAACCATGAAGCTGATTTATGTAAAATAGGATAGTGAAAGTCTGATGATTGATTTGGGTCTTTTTAATTCCTTAACCATCTCATTAAGCAATGGCAAAACATCCCTGACTACATGTGTGCAGAGTGTCTCTGGGGTGTTCTGTCCGTGAGTATTGGAGAAGTGGCAAAATTCTCTTACTGGAACTGCCAGTGAGTCCACTGGCTGCAGCCAGGGAATGCCTGGAAAAGTTTGACTTCAGTAACATGATGGATGGTACTCAGCTTTTTGAGAATTGTTTGGCATTTTTTTGAAGGTGAATGAGATGTGATACATCCAGCTGTTTATTTAAATATTTTGAGTGGGTGCTCCATGAAACATTGTCCCATTAAGACACATGTGTGCACTAGCATCTCTGATAATGCCAGCCCATTGTTCAGGTTCTTGGTTATATGTGAATATAAATAAACACATTTTCTCATGGGTAAAATAGCTCAAAAAATAATTTTTTCACAGTTTTTACAAAAACTAACCACATGATTGTTATTATCTGTTTTAGTGGAAATATAAAGTACAGGAGAAAAAGTGTTTCTGCTCTGAAAATAAAGTATTGTTCTAGAATATTGAAAATTGTCTTTTAAGACAAATTTGTTACAGCTCAGAGATTGCTCCAAAGAGGAATTAACTATTTTTAGTATTCTCTGAAAGCGAGTATTTTCAATAATATTCAGTATGACCAAGTAGCTGGTTCCTCAATAAAATTTACAGTGATTCTCCTGAGCATATCAGGGGAAAGCATATCTTTATATGAATTTTGTTGCTTAGGCTATGCTTAGTTTTTGTTTTTCAGTACTGGCCTTCTGAACTGAGTTGAAACATAACTTTTCTGAGTATTAACTAACTAGAGTCCTTGTAGTTAGCCTGAATGAGATGAAAATGTCACTCAGCACAGAGAACAATAATCTGCCCCCACCTCCTTATAATACAAGAGGCGAAGCGGCTTGTGCTACAGTACTGCTCCCCAATTACTTGTCCTGGGAATAAGTAGAAAATGCTGTTTCCCGTTCTTTTCTTTCACGAAGTTTGTAATTTTTATATGCATATGTGTTGAAGTACCTCTAGTCAGAGGCCAAGGCATCTTTGTGATAAGCATTTTATTATACAGAATGAAAAGGTTTCCTACTTTAGCCTTTGCGACTTGAATAAAGAGAATTGCATAAGGCATAAGAGAAATAAGCATAAGAAGATCAAACTGGAATTAAATATCTATTAACCCATACCTCTGTCTTAAAAAAAGCCCAACAATTTGCAAAAACATCCATGCCACAGTAAGGAGGGTTCAGTTGTTCCCATCTGAGGCAGCTGTTACACAGTACCTTGGGGGGGGGGGGGGTTATGTGAACTTTCTGTTGCAGTGCATAAACTCTAAATTACATAAATAATTAGGTGAATCGAGCTTTACCGACAGGCATGTGATTCTCAAGTAGCTGAGATTTTTTTCTTATCTACATTCTCACAATTGTGTGAAAAAACAATTTTAGTGCAGGGAGCTTTTGTTGAGAGAGAGGGTATTAAGGGAAAATTCTAAGGAATTCAAACTATTAAGTTAACACTTTCATTCTGTTTTGGCTGTTAGGGATTCAGTCTTTCAAATACAATGTAACTGGAAATGCAAAATTTGTGGGAAGTGTTTTTGTTTACAACATCTAACATTTATGAAAAAATTCTACAGAATTCTTGGAAAAACAGTGAACTTTCAATAGGATCTTATAACCACCCAGCAAAAAAGGAAACAAAATAAAAAGGAAAGGTTTTACATCATTAAATTTTTCAGTTTAGGGTACTTTTATGTGAAGTCTGCTCAGCACTTCATGTTGGTTTTGTTATTCTGCATGAACAGATGGGTAAATTGAGGTGGCTGTGGCAGCAGGGAGCTGAAGCAACCATTGATGGGGCAAGCTTGCTCACTAGAACATGGCACAGAGCGGAGCTGGAGCAGAGCCCGATGCTCTCTGGAGCCCTGCCTGGTGTCTGTGCTGACCTGTCTGGGCAACTGGATGCTAGCCGTGCTGTCCCTGCATTGTAGTCTGTCAAACCTTGTAGGCATGTCTTCAGATGTATTACTCTTCAGGTCCTCTGGGACTGTGTCTCCTATATTCAGCTGGACAGCTTCTAATTTAATTCAAGGCCATAAAGATTGGATGCTACCAGGTCACATGGAAGAATGGCACTATTAAAATAACAAACAGCTAATATTTGCATCTTATTTTTAGCTTATTTCCTGTTGTTTCCCTGCAGCTGCTGAGGTTGTCACAAAAGCTTCCTTTCTAGTTGCTTTCATTAACATATACATACATTGTGCATATATGCCTTTGCTCGCCAGAGCATCTGGGTGTAGACTTGTCAAATCATCGAGTGTATTTGCTGATAAATAAAGTGGTATCAACTCAAACTCCCAGACAATAAGAAGTGTGAGGAGGTTGCAGAAGGGTCTTTTTATGAGGCTTTTTCTTCTGTGAACGTGGACCTGAGAACGTAGATGCTCTGCAGCCTGGATTCCCAACTATGTGCTTGCAGCATGGGCAGGCAGACATTTCCCTTGACAGACAGGCCATAGAGAGTGGACTTCATTCTTCACCCAAATGCTGAGTGTCTCTCCTCCAGTACTTCAGAGCAAAGGATTGAGTCAGCATTAGTCCCCTGTGGTACTTAATGTCAGAATGAGTAATTCATGAGGAGTTACCTTATTTATATGTACTGAAAGGGAGGGTAGGGCCTTCACATAATAGCGCAGGATGCTATCCCTTGAGATGTCATGTGGTCTCTTGCTCTCTCCTTCTATTTTTAATTTCCCTTTGAAGTGAGCTTATTGAGTCACACAGAACTGAGAGAAATATTTAAAAATGCCACAGACAATAATTCAGCTTCCTTATTTCTTGACCTATTTATGTACTGACCAGACATTCTTTGTCTTCTTCATTTCCGATCTTCTCCCCCATTTTCCATTCACTTCCTGAGTTTCTTTGGCTTATGATAATACCACAATCCCCATCCAATTACTCATTTAAGCTTATTGTTTCCTTTTTTTTTTCCTGTGAGGTAGGCAATTCTCATAAATATGTTATCCCTGGAGAGGTAAATTTCAGCACATGCTGTGTTGAAATCAAGTGTTGGGCATTACAAGGGGTTCCCAGTCTTTCATGAGCATTGTGAACATGTGTAATTAGGAATTTAGTTTTTTTCCTGCTGGGCATTTGCTGGAGCTGAGAACAAGGTAAAGATTGTCAAAAGCTAACTTTATCTGTTTTTATTTTCCCATTATCTTCTCACTGCCTGAGGGTACAACAGAACTGAAATTGTTACACAGTAATGCCTGTTGTGACTTGGTCCCATTGTCACGTCATCATTTTTACCACAACATTATGTTCAATGATAGATGATTCATGAATTATCCATATTTTGCTCAAAATGTCCTGTTATTGGCACATTTGTGGTATGTTTTTTAAAGATACTGTAAATGTCTCTACTGAGGGGGTTCTAATTCTACTGAAGTGGCATTAGGAGGCTATAGTAACAGCACCCAAAAGACAGGATTTTGAACACTGTCCATCCAGGGTCTTAGGATTTCACATGAAATCTCCCACTTGTTATGAGTTCATGTGAGTCAGTTCTCCTTCTGGCTCACTGTGTTGTATTTGATATCCACAGCTGCCATTAAAGGTCCTTCAGTAGAGTAGCTACATGATACACACAGTCTTATAGATTCTATATGGCACTCTGTGTAGCTTTCTCTAAGTGTAATATGCATATGTGTTCTATTTTAACTTCTCTTAATTTTCTTCTTCTCCTAGGTATTATGACAACTTTACTCAGTGCACAGAACGTGAAGCCAACAACGCGAGTTGCTTTTGGCCAAACCCCCTTGCAGAAGGCTTTATCACTGGAATTCATAAACAGTTCTTTTCAAACTGTACTTCAGAAAAGGTTCACTGGGAAGATCCACCAGATGAAATTCTCGTAACTCTGATCTTGATTCCAGTCATGTTGACATGTGCCATGATAACACTGGTAGTATGGTGCAGCAAGAGGAGTGATATCCTGGTGTAAGTTGTTCTTCTGCGCTTTCTTTTTCTCTATTTCCTTCTTCCGGACGAAGACAGAAACTCAACATAAAGATTTCAGATCTTCCAAAATGGAACCTGTGAGATACTGAGACAGAGGCAATGCTCCTTTGAACAAAGAGCTGCTTGCTGCTGCTGCCGAAAGTCACTGTTTCTCAGCTTGGCCATTGGTGTTGCTGGTGCAGAGCTCTCTACTTCCTTTGGATCTCATTGTCATGGAATTCACAGGCAGCTTCCAGAAACAGGAGAGTCTGCAGGCAAATGGACCTGTTAGCTGCAAAAGGGGTAAGGTTACTTTCCCATGGGTAAGGCTGGTTGGTAAACTAAGTTTTGCAAAACTGCATGTAGGTGTACGTACACATGGTGTAAGATTGACTGTGGGGCAGATGATATCTCTTGAGGTTTTGTGCAGGACACTTGGGTTTTTCTTCTTGTGTCTTGGATAGATCACTGGCAAAGGAACTGAACATGGATGTAACCAACTGACAGCTTTTCCTGGAAGCTAGTCAAAGACATTATCAAGAACTGGAAGTTTTGTTCTGGCAAAGGAACAATTTATGTGTCCAGTGACTCTCCCCACGGCAAAAATATCACGCCAAGTTATAAAATACTTTATAAAACGCCTTTAAGCATGGCTACTTGGAATTGTATGGCTTGCAAACAAACTCTGGGAAGATATACAGGTCTTATTTTACAGAGCTGGAAAATGTGAGATGAAATTGGTTGATTAGAAATATACTAAGGAGTAATGAAGACATTTTCATATGCCAGACTCTTTATAGTTATTACTCTTGATGACTTGTGTTCACTACATACTCCCCACTCTTAACTGCAGTTTGTGCAAGTGATATCCTACAAATAAATATAAGGGTGTTACGTTGATTGAGGTGCCTTTAAGAGTATAATTTTGTACATAAACAATTCTTTGTCCCGTGAAGAGTGGGGGAACTGAAGTATGAACAACGCTTGGAACAGACATAGGAGAAAAGACAGAACAATCTACACAGAAATCTTATTCTACAAAGCTATTCCTATGTAACAATTTTAAATAAAGATCACATGCCCAAAATAAAACAACTTATGTGTTTGTCAACCTTCCTTTGCTGTCATTTCACAAAATGCCTTTCTGTTGAATGTTCTTCTATATTGAGTGAGCAACATCTGTTACAAATGGCTCTTCAGTTTTCCATACCTTATGCACACGAATAAAATACAGGTTGAATTGCCAAGTAATGGTGTGTCATACCTCTGCAAATTAGATTTTCTCCTTTAAGATTCTGGCCCAGTGTTTGAGATTTAAATCTGTGTGCATGAGTATCATTTCCAGGCTTGAATCAAATCAGAAGTGTGCCCTTTACTAGAATTGTTTATATGTAGATAGATAAAGAACACCTGTAGTGGTTTGTTTTCACATCCTTTCACAAGAGTTGAAGGCACTGGCTTTTTTTTCATTACCCTAATATTAGAATGATTCATTTTCTAAGGTGTTTCCTGTGTGTTTTTCCAAAGACACTTTTTGTTCTCTAGATGCTAACAAAAAATTGCTCTTTGTAGAAAAAGAATGACATATGAACTAAGGATTTTGGTTTAGGTTTCTACTTAACTATTATTTTATGCATTAAAATGTTTTAGTCCACCAAAACTAGTGTGAAGTTAAAAAACAAACAAACAAACAAACCAATCATTTGATCCAAAAGATTGTTTGGTTAAGGATTTTTTTTGTGGCCAAACCCAAATAATTTTATTTTCTGCATGGAGTTTTATTGAAATCCTCATTTAACTTTAAAATTCAGCAAACTCCAAGTTTCAAAACTTTAGTTTGGAAACCACATAGCAAACATTTTTTGTTTTCAAAAACATGTTCATTTCAATCTAATTGCCATATTTGGTGCAAATTCTTGACCAATTCTGGCTCGTTTGAAACTGCGTTCACTTGCTCAACAGGTCGTCTGAGAGATATCACCAGTTTAATTCATTATAAAATAGATTGGTCTGTGTACAAAATGGAGAAGAAACTGTCACCTTGATGACATCATATTACTAAATGTGTATTGTGATCTTTAAACAAATGCTGTCTTTAAACAGATTACGTTTAATTTGAAAATAAAATCCAGTGTGAATTTTTCAAATAGTCCAAGAAATGTAAGATTGAAAGAATGAAAGATAGTGGATTTTCCTTCATGTGCTGTGGGGGCAAGGGAAGGATTGTGTTGCTGCTGTGTGCTTTGGATGTGAAAATTTAGTCTTTTTAGAGTGTCTTCCCCATCCAAACTGTGATCTTTGACTTTTTTTTTTTTTTTAATACTTGATAGAAGGGGAGAGAAGTTGAAACAGTGCGTGGGAAATGACACTGGTAATTTAATGCATCCTCAGTGGTTAAATCTGGAGAAACATTTATAGTGTTTTAAGGAAAAAAGCAACCTCAATGTCCAGGTTTTAACAGCTGTGTACATTAAAAAGGAACCAGAATGGTAACTGTTGGATCTTTTGACATAACTTGTACTATGTGTTAGTGGGAGTTAGTGGTTATTTTCTACTGCCTGGAGCTTGCTACCTTTCCCCTAAAGCCTGTTTCCATTGCCAAGAAAATCACATCTGGGACCAGGAATCTGGCTCATTTTGTAATTGTGATTTAATTCTATGTTACAACAGATTCTCAGAGGAAAATAGACAGAGATGCGAATAGAAAGCAAATAACTGGCTCAAAATCCTTCTTACAATTGGAACAGTGGTTGATCCCAAGTAATGGCAAGGCCAGAAGACATGTGACAGGCTTGCTAAGCAGCTGCCTGACATTGCTTAATTGCTGTGAGTTGTGGGATTTTTTTTTTTCATTCAAGAATAACTGGAAAAGTGTGTATTTCCATGGGGTATAAAAGCTTCATCAAAGACCTTCACAAAAGACGACGATGACTAGCAGCAGTAACGCAAAGGCCGAGAGGGCTGCCATTACTTTCAAGAAAGATATCAAGGCTGAAGACCAAAGGAAGAAAAGAGTTTTTGAAGTGCAAGGAAAAAGATGGTCAAGAACAAAAAAGCACTCGGGACTTGTTTCCAAGAGGACAACCTCACCATAAGCAGGGTAGCAGCAGATGTCCCTTGGTGCGTTGGTAAGGAACAGTGAGGAAATCCTGCGTGCTCTCTACATCTCTGGGAAGTCCATGCAGAGGGAACCAGAAGCCTTTCTTTCACCTCTGGCAGCCTCACAACCAAAGGAATGTATTGGGTATAAATGCTCTTCTTCACACAGTCTGAAAGTCCAGATGAATTTACAGGGACACCCAGGAGCTGTGCCCAGTGCATGGCCACCAAGGGCAGGGACAGCCCATGGGCACAGGGACTGCCTCGGGGCCAGCACCCCTAAGGCTTTGTCCGAGGGATGGGTGGAGGGGCAGCGGGAGGGGCTGCACAGGGGGAGCCCCATCACCCCCATGTCACAGTGCCACCACCCGGCAACGCAGATGTCACAATGCCCTGGGGCGGATAAAAGGGACCATCCTCCAGTGTCCTGCTGACAGAGATGGCCTGAGGGCAGCCTGGAGACATCTGAGAGTAAGTCCTTGAGGAGCTGGTGGAATTAGTTGGAGGGGGCTGAGGGAGGAAAACCAGGGGAGGCTGGATGAGGCTGCTGGAATGAGAAGAACAACCAACATCTGGAGCTACCTGAAGCTATTGAGCATTTTTCAGATGGATAGCAGTGCCAAAACCAAGGGAATGCCTTCTGAAGTGGCACTGCAGAGCTTGTCCTCATCCCCTGCAGAGCCAGGGGCAGCAGTGGTAAGAAATGCGATGCAGAGATGCAGGGGTCCCAGTGCTTTGGAGGCACCCACTGGTGTCCTGCCAGGGGCATAGGAAGGATTTTTTCCCCAAGGTCGATCAGAACGGGGGCCTTCGGCCTCTCTCGGAAGCCCCTGAGATGTCTCCAGGCTGAGGGAGAACAGGGCTTGGGCATCTCCTGGGAGGCAGGACCAGCCTGTGGGAGGAGGAGGCAGGTCTCGCTCACGTGCTCAGGGGACAGCCCATCGATGGCCAGCACCAGCTGGGCTCAGGAAGGAAGATTCCCCCGGGGGCACATTGGCACTGCTCCCCGGGGGTTTTTTGCCTTCCTCTGCAGCATCGAGCATGAGCACTTGTCAGGGCTCCTCTGCTCCCTTTTGCCTGCAG
>QJSC01000318.1:391815-455702 GCA_003697955.1 Calidris pygmaea
CACAGCCCCTGCTCAGGGCTCCTCGCGGCCCTTTGGCCTGGGGTCTTGCCCGCTGCTCTGCCACCTCCCGCACACCACTCCTGCCCTGCCTCTCTCCGCCTCTCTTGCCCATGGCAAGCTTGGAGCGGGAGCCAGCTCTGCTCTTCCCTTGCCTCCCGCTCCCCAGGCCTTCTTGCTTGCCCAAAACAGCCTCTGCTGGCAAGGCCTGCGGCCTTGGGGCACCCTCCCTCCCTCCCCACCTCACACTTGCCCACTCTCCCTGCCTGCAAGACAAGCCCAGGGCCGGCACCGCAGCGCTTTGCATGCAGCACTGGCTGAGAAGTACAGTGGCAGAGCAAGTTTTGGAAGGCAAAAGGTGTGCTTGTCATTGGTATGTATCATACTTTTGAAAATTCTCCACAGTAACCCACAGCTCTTTTTCTTCTGCTGCTACTTTTGTGTGTGTTCGTTAACAATGCTCATTCTTCAAGTTCTCCCTTTTCTGGAAATAGGGACTGGTTGGCCTGTGTTCATGCTGCTACTTTCTGTGGCAAATGCCTCTTACACACTGACAAGAATCAGGCATCAATCATCTCTCTAGGAAACCTGTTCCAGGGTTTGACCACACCTTTGGTAAAGAAATGTTTCCTCATGTCTAGTCTGAACTCTGAGCCATTGCCACATGTCCTGACACTGGATCCTAAGGAAAGAGATAAGGACTTTCCACTTCCCCTCCTCAAGAAGCTGTTCAGAGCAATGAGGTTGCCTCTCAGCCTCCTTCTCTCCAGACTAGACAAACCCTGTATCTTCAGCCATTCCTCAGAGGATGTGTCTTCCAGCCCTTTCACCAACTTTGTTGCCCTTCTCTCAGGACGCATTCAAATACCTTAACCTTTTTAAATGGTGGGGCTCAATTTATGGGATTGTTTTCATATATGGAATGGGATGGGAATTAGTACAGCTGTAGTGAATTATTTCAGGATGTGTTACTTCAGCATGCATTTGCCTTG
Source organism: Calidris pygmaea (assembly GCA_003697955.1). Classification (NCBI taxonomy): domain Eukaryota; kingdom Metazoa; phylum Chordata; class Aves; order Charadriiformes; family Scolopacidae; genus Calidris; species Calidris pygmaea. The sequence goes on from QJSC01000318.1 coordinate 392,805, forward strand.
TGATGGCCCTTTGCAAAGAGGAAAACAAAGGGCAGGGTAATCAGTGGGATAATTAGTGAGATTATCAGTGGGATAATCACCTTTTTTGACTGGCTGGCGATGCCATCTTTGATGCACCCCAGAATGGGGTTTGCCCACTTGGCTGCCAGGTCACTCTGCTGACTCCTGTTGAACCTCCTGTCAACCAGCACCCCCAGACCCTTTTTTGCAGGGCTGCTCTCCCGCCACTCACAGTTTATACTTGTGGCTGGCATTATTCTATCTCATATGCAAAATTCAGCAATGCTTGATTGAACCCTGGCTTGAATCATCAATCCTGGTAAGGCTAAGTGGAGATTTGAAGAGGCCTTAGGCTTTACAGAGCTTTTTGAGCTGTGGAGAGTCTCTGTCTTTCAAGTTGGCCTTGAAAAATTTTGACCTGAATTTACAGTGTCTGAGATCCAAAGGGAAAACAAAAGGTTGCATTTTTTTACCTCACAGGTGTGTTGGGAAGATAAGGGCAATTAATTGCTTCTGAATCCAGTAAGAATGAAGGTCTGTAGGTGTTTAGACAGAAATACCCAAGAGCATGCAGTGTTACCTTAATAGTGAAAAGCACTTCAGGACATAGCACAAATTATTTAATTTCAGTTAAAGAATCTGTGTTTCTGCTACGGAACTTTGCAAGAATGAGCTGAGACCCCAAAATAGCTCTGTGAATTTGATAAGAAAAGCAGATTCTCTGCATATTAGGGAACTTGAGTTACTGAGAGCTGGAGAGTACTAGGGGCTCTTGAGCACTGAGGCTACCACCTTGTCTCTACTAGGTAAACTCTAAGAAGAACATTTGTGAAGAAGTAATGGTGCATAATGAGCATATTCTGTCAACACCAGCTGGGCCCAGACACTCAGGGAATGGAGGTGGGAAAATGCCAAGTTTCTGGATCCCAGGTAGTCACAGGCAGCATAGAGGCACAAATCTGCTTAGAGCTTGCTGTGAAAACTAACTCAGCTCCACAGGGTCTGAAGCCACAGTGATGTGATGCTGTACTTGGCTTTGAGAGATGTGCCTTGTTGTATTGCCTTATGCGCAGAGCCTTACATGCAATGACTGCCAGGCTGGAGACAGCTTAAAACATAGGGCTTGAGAAGATGTGCCTTTGTAGGATTTCCTGAGAGTATGCATAGACAGACAAGACTACCAATACCATTGGCTTCTTAAGGAACCTGGCAGCAGTGTAGCTGGAAGTAGTCCTTAGTATTTGCCTTTCAGAGATACCTGAATTCTGTCTGAATCCTTCGGGGTAGGATATTTTTTTTCTTTGTAAGTTTTTATACCTAGAATGTAAGACATGAGAGCAGGCTCTCTAGTCTCATTTTCATCACATTCTAAGGGACACACCTTTTCTTTTTTTGGTCAGATTAATGGTCAGAAATGCTTTTGGGGAACCATCAAATGGATCCTAGTGACAGTCTCTGCTACAAAGTAGACATCTAAATTATAGAGGACATCAATCATGCTCCCAAGAACCTTAGTCCTCTATTCTTCAGTGCCCTATCTGAAAAGGGAATAATCTCAGAGGAGTGTTAGGAGGATGAAAATGTGAATGATCACAAGTTACTTAAAGAATACTGAGTATGTAAAACACATTTACAACAACCTAACAATTCAAAACAACAGCAGTTAAAAAATCAATGGGAAAAAGATGCAGGGAGAATTTTCAGGATTCAGTCCATTTGGCTAATTGATTTTCTTTGTTTTTATTTTTCTTTGCTTGGCAGTTATTCTTTTTAAACAACAGATGGACTAGAAGGGAGAAATAAAGAGCCTATGCCTGTTAAAGCACAGCTCTATATATTTGAAAAATGCCATTGTATTTCCCCTTTATGATTCATGGGTCTTTTGTCATCTGCTTGGAGCAGCAGGAGAATGCAATTTTTGTCTGGCAGTTTCAGTAGCATTAAAGATGCAGACTGACAACAGTGGAAGCTTTTTAGCACATAGCTGCTTAAAACTGAAATATGTTGACTGGCTTGGAAACCAATTGAACCATCTTGGAGAGCACACCAAGGAACTGCATATGTGTATATACGCACAGTGAGTGGGAACACACAGATAATTTCACTGGCACAACTTCACTTTAAATCCTAGGAAGTTATGATACATTTAATTACTTACTTCATGCAGACACCTCGGCTTAGTCATTCAAAAATAAATGAAGAAAGCCTAACTGTCCATCATGTCTATAATAGACTACCTTATTTCTCCCTTCCCTTTAACAGGACTGTAACATGGCTGCAAGGGGATATGCTGCTATTTTCCAGATGGGCTAATAGTTTGTGTATACTTTATGGAGACTCCTTTCCATGACTGTGTATGTACGATTGTGTGTGAATGGTATATCTGCTCAACATTTGATGCACTAACTGTCTATACAAAACAACCAGGGTTATATGTGTGCTTGTCACTGCAAAGAGAAAATCCCACCAGTTTACCTGTGTGATAAGCCATTGGAGGCACCTATGCCATTTCAGCATGTTTCAGCCACTAGCAAGAACACAGAGCCAAGCATCATTAGAACCAAAATACTCTGGGGAGACCAACTGATACAAGCCTTGAAGCTTCATTCAGCTTGGTGCTATCTGGAGTTAATCTGCAGACTTAAAATCCTTGCTTGGGAGGACTTGAGTTTGCTTGGTTTTGACAAAGAGAATAATTTCTAAGGATAACTACTAATAAGTGAGATCACAGTTTATAGAAATTTTACAGGATCAGCAACTTAGAGACCTATGTACCTTTGCTGAGATTTTGAATAAGTGAATTCCCATAAACTCGAGTCTCTAAGAAGAGAGATTTGCTTAGAGTATAATATTTATGAGGTTGCAATGAATTTTCCTGTCAGCAGTGAGTGAATCCCAGCTCTTTGGAAGTGCCTAATCTGTCCCAGATTAAAGTGAAGAGCTATGCCACCAAAATTTACCCTTTTTAGGAATTAATCTGGGCATTACAACTACTTTTTAAAACCTTTGGAGAAACATCAGTATTTAACAGTCATGTTGGCAGAATATTTGCAGACTCATTTCTGTCTGTCTTTCAATGACGTGATTTTGCTAGCAAAAATAGCTTTTTTTTGGAGTACTTTCTTTAGCAGAGTAGCAGGGCTAGCAGTCCAAATTGAAAAACACCTTTCTAATAACTAATTCTGTTATAGTTAGTGCAAAATACTCTGATAAATCTATGTTACGGTTTCAGCTGGGATGGAGTTAACTTTCTTGCTAGCAGCTGGTGTAGTGCTGTGTTTTGGATTTGGGATAACAGTACTGTTGACAGCACACTGGTGTTTTTGGTTGTTGCCAGGCAGTCAAGACCTTTTCTGCTCCTCACGCTGCCCCATGAGTGAGTAGAATGGGAGTGCACAAAAAGTTGGGAGGCAAGACAACTGGGACAGCTGACCCCAGCTGGCCAAAGGGATATTCCATACCATGTGGCATCATGCTCAGAATATAAAACTGGGGGAAGAAGGAAAGGGGGTACATTTGGAGTGATGGCGTTTGTCTTCCCAAGAAACTGTTACGTGTGATGGAGCTCCTTTCCTCCAGGAAATGGAGATGGCTGAACACCAGCCTGCTGACGGGAAACGGTGAATACATTCCTTGTTTTGCTTGATTTGTGTGCTCAGCTTTTGCTTTACCTATTAAACCAAGCAGCTGCATGGTCCTAGTGGCTGGTTAAACAAACCATGGCAATCTGCCATATAAACTTTGTTTTCCCAAAATGAGTATAAGACCAATAAGCATGATTTTGGTTCTTCAGTTGTGGTGATTGATCATTGGATCCTCTCCAACTGCACCCTGTGTATAATCTGAAATAATTATGAAATAAGGTTGAATAATTCTGATTTAACTGCAAAAAGTGAAGGAAATGGCTCTGGCTGGCTACATACAGTGAATTTGGCAGACTATGAGACTGAAAGGTACACTGTTTTCTGTAACATGCAGTATTGCCAATTTATTGTTTAGGGTGACAGTTTAGAAACAGAGAAATAAAGGACAGTAATAGGCCAAACTATTTCTGATACTACAGAAGTATACTAATAGAACTGGATGGGTTTCCTAAGGAAAAAGCAACATTATACTATTTGCTTAGATACCTCAAGGATCTAGTACAATAGTTTATGCCAGTTGAGGCTTTTATTAAAAATAAATGTCCAAACCCTGGTAAAGAGCAAGAATATCGTTAGATGACTGCTTGAAAGAGCAAAGACCTACATCTGTATCAGCTTCTGAATTTTCCTAAATATAAACAGTGTTTGATTTGAGTTTGTCAAATGCTTTTGCCATGCTGTAATAAGTATAAGCATTATTAATGCAGCATGTAGTAATAACTCACATAGAGCCTCCTTTGCCTAAGATACTGTTCTCAAGCAGCGACAAAGCAGGAATATACAACCACGATGATGATACCACCGCTCGCCCACCGGACCCGGGGTGCCCCAGCCTGCTCTGCTCCCCTGAGGTGACTTCCTCTGCCTCCCCCCGGCACCTTCAGGGTACCCCTGGGCATGGATCCCATGGGATGGGATACCTGTGTCCCTGCTAGAGCCTGGGGAGAATTAACCCTATCCCCACCGGAACCAGGATCAATACATACCAGGCTTTTCCAAAACTCCACTAAAACATATTTACACTTCATGAATCTGGGGTTCTGGGAATATCAGGGATTGTTATGTCAATAGTCCTGGTTTCCAGAAGTTTTAAGAACATTAAATTTAGGAGACTAAACACAGCTAATCAAGTAACATTTATAAAGCAGAGTGCAGCTTAAATAATGCAGATTCCAGAGACCATGATGCAGTGAATTCTAAATTAAGAAACCTGCATTCCTCATCTTGTGGAGCTTTTTTCTTTTTTCACAAATATTCCCTGCTCACATTCTCCTAGTTTTATCTATTGTATTACAGTCTCAGCTTCTGAATGTCTATTGATTTGAAATCTGAAAACCAAAGGATCCGACTCTAGCCTGAAATCTGAGTCTTTAGGCCCGTAACCATCACAATGGCAAAATTTACTTGCAAGACTGTCTATGTAAATGTGATAATACTCTTCAATTATACTGCAACTCAGTCCATAAAAGTTCCAGAGTTAGATACAGACTGAAAAAGGATCCACATTCATCTAACTTTCAAATAGAGCTATGTGAATATATCAGCAGCTATGGAAAGTACATGGGAGAATTATAATAACTGTTTTATCCGTACTTAGCCATTAGGCTCTACAGCATTAAAAATAGATAATAATAATAATAATAATAATAGTTTTTTTCTCTGTAATGAACTTGTACAATTACACCAAAATATGTCACACAATGTTCTACTGACAGTAACTCTATTTTAAAAAAAAATTTATGTGATTGGTAACTTAAAGAAAGGAAAGAAAGAAGTGGATAAAAAGTATCCAGATGAGTCCAAAGTTGTAGACATTGAGAACTTAAATAAAATATCTGATTTCTGTTAACTCAGCATGAAAAGATTATGGAAAGAAATAATCTATATCTCATTGCAAATGCTTGAATCCTACTAAACATGTACCGATAGTCTTTTATCTATCTAATTAAAGATGTCTTATACTTCTCCAAGGACCATGAAAAACTTGAAATAAAGGTTAGGATCTTGCTTAGACAGTACACTGTGTAATATTTCATGGGCAAAATGGAAAGATTGAATAAAGTCTCCTGTAAGGTGTATGTAATATGGCTGAAGTTGAAAAGACAAGGTAAAGAAAGAATACACTGAGACCCACCTCTCCTGGATTTATACACTAAAAAAAAATTTTTGCTATCAGGAGACACTAAATGTGCTCACAGCTTATTGCATATAAATTAATAGGCATCCTGAGATCTAGCCATAAATCCCTCTTCAAGTAGTCATTTCTATAGCTAACATATGAATTTCTGTGCACTGAATGAGTATCTTCCATATTACTGAAGACCATTGCTCCAAACCAATATACAGTATTGGAAAGCTGTCATGATATGGGACTGTAATAAAACCCTGGAGTCTTCCATGGTATAAGAAGAATGGCATATAAAATCAATAGTGCATAATGCTTCTGTAGGTGTTTTCTGCATGCATTTTTATACAGTTGGCTCTGGTCTATCCTTCTGAAAATTCTCCAAAATTCCACCTAGTGAGACATTGCAGTAATGCAACAAGTAAGGGTTGGTTTGTTTGTTTTTTTTTTAAACTAAATTTATCTTCTTAAAAACTCTCACAGTAGTCAAAGCAACTTATCTGAATTCTAATGCGTTCTTTCTTCCTGATAAGTCTCTTTGCAGAGTCCTGTGCCCTCATACTGAACAAGTTTGGTGGGTTTTTTTTAAAGTCTAGGGTAGTATGATTGAGAGGAGATGGTTGCTGTGGCTGGAGTACATCAGCTGCATAGTACTTTTTGAAAGCAGACAGTTGAAACAGGTTGGTCAGTAATTGCAGTTAGTCTGTACTTAAAAAACAAGTTACCTTTAACTTGGGTTAAGCTTTAAGCTTTCAAATGTGAAAGTTTTTATTTCACTGGGTGAGAGGTGAGATAATTGTACAGGTTCAAACTGTGCTTTGCATTTGTATTTATAGTTTTCTCTCAATAGACTTCATGGTGAAGGATCAGAGTTGGACTCCTTTCCTCTCAGAGCAGTAACAGGGAAAACCACCTCTCTGGCAGGAAACACAAGGTGTTTTCTAAAGTTTTCTTACTCTGGACATTAAAAGTGCAGATTAAAATCATAGAATCATAGAATAGAACCATAGAATCACCTGGGTTGGAAGGGACCTTTCAGATCATCTAGTCCAAACATCAACCTAACTCTGATAAAGGCCATTACAAAACCATATCTCTATGTCTACTTTTCTTTTAGGTATCTCCAGGGATGGTGACTCAATCACTTCCCTGGGCAGCTTGTTCCAGTGCTTAATAACCCTTTCAGTGTAAAAATTTTTCCTAATATCCAGTCTAAACTTCCCCTGGCTCAACTTGAGGCCATTGCCTCTTGTCTTATTGTCCTCTAAGGTTCTTCCTTGGGAGAGCCACCTTGGACAACCCCCTCATTATAACCTCCTTTCAGGTAGTTGTAGAGAGCGATAAGGTCTCCTCTCAGCCTCCTTTTCTAAACAACCCCAGTTCCCTCAGCAGCTTCTCAAAACTTTGCTCTCTAGACTCCAGGAGAATGCTATGGGAGACTGTATCAAAGGCCTTACTAAAGTCCAGGTAAACGACATCCACAGCCTTTCCCTCATCCACCAAGTGGGTCACTTTGTCATAGAAGGAGATCAGGTTTGCCAAGCAGGACCTGCCCCTCATGAACCCGTGCTGGCTGGGTCTGATCGCCTGGGTGTCCTTCATGTGCTGCATAATGGCACTCACGATGGTCTGTTCCATGATCTTCCCAGGCACCAAGGTCAGACTGAAAAGCCTGTAGTTCATCCTGCCTGCCCTTCTTGTGGATGGGCATCACATTTGCTAGACACCAGTCTCCTGGGACCTTCCTGGTTTGCCATTATTTTGCCCCGGTTTGATTAATATCACCCTGATGTTGACGATGAGATGGTTCTGGGAGAAGCGTAATAAGAAGTAGAGAAGTGGATCCTTTGGCAGTCATCTTACATTCTCTTCTTATGAACAGCCAAAGAAATACACTTCTGGATCTGATCAGTCTTGGTCCCCTAGTACACTTCATCTCAAATGCCTTTGAGTCCAATGATGGAGATACTTTGTGGTCTGGAGTTTTCAAAGAACAAGAACTTTCCTTTCGGACATCAGTGTGTGACTGATGGTCTTAACACCCTCCTTTAAAGAGATTAATCTTTATTTTAGCTCAATGGCTTTAAACAAATATTAAACATTAGCTCCACCACCGCATTTCTCCACTCTCAGTGCAGACTACCAACTCTTTCAAACTTTTGGCCTCCAAAAATATACCAGTCTGCATTTAAGGTCCTTTTAAAATGTTGCAATGTTTTAAAATGTTTAAATGTTGAAAATATTATCTATACCCTTTTATCTTGACTTCTAGATAGATTAGGAAGATGTACATAAGGAGAAGCAAAAAGAAGTGGCCGCATATGTTCTTGAGAAAGAAAAAGACGACAAAATTGCTAGCAAATGTGGTGTCAAAAGCCATATGATCAATATAAGTATTCATTTAAATTTATATTCTATTGGTAAATTTAATGCATGCAAAAATAATTTTACACTGTTTTCTCTTGGTTTCCAGATTTCCCCAGTGTACTGAAGTAAATACTCTGCAGATGTTTTGTAACACAAATAGGGACAAGTAGGATGAATTTGTCGTACTCATATTCCGTTGTGCCCAAAGCTATTATTATAATCAAAGTGTTCAGAGGAGAAAGGCCAATGTACTAACCAATTGGACCACCCAGCTCACAGACAAGAACAGAAGCAGCATTCTCCTTGTTTACTATATGCTATTCTAGCTCATGGGGATAGTTAATTGGAGGGAAAAATGTGGTTGTTAATCTTCCAAATATTTCTTATAAATAGAATACTTCACTTTTTGCCCCCTTTCTGCAATGTACTACCCAGAAAAAAAGTATGGAAATAAAAAAATATATCATTTATGGTATTTCTTATGAAGCAGTGATTTTAGTGTTCAAGGAATAGCCAAGGGAATAGATGCCTAACTGAGTTTGGCAGAGTTTGCAAATGGCCAGCCATACAGTATGGTGAGCATCCACAAAAGTTGGCATTTGTGCAATACACTTTATTGACTTGGAGAATGAATCTGCCACTTACGGCCAATTGTTATCACTTGTGATTCATGTACTGGGATTTCAAAGTCATCTCTTTACCTATGATGTGAAGTATTGTATTTCACTGATAGCCAGCCCAGACTATCAAACCCTAGATCAAAACTGAGTGTGACAATAAGAGTAAAATCTCCTCTAGAGTCAATTCAAAATCTTTTATGTTCCAGTCATGAGGAAGACTCCTACCATCAGATGTGAACTGCTTCTTATTTGCCACAGCATGAAGAAGACGTGTGAGCATTGTGGAAACCTCAGCCCCATGGTGACACATGAGGTATTGGTATTGTCATTGCCATTCCCTCAGAAGAGCTGAGTTGCTTGACTGCTGACTCAGGGCAGCATGCAGGGTTTTGGGAGGTGGCCTTTTAAAAAAGGGAAGATCGTAGACTCATAGAATCAGAGAATGGTTAGAGTTGGAAGATCATCGAGTTCAACCCCCCTACCATGGGCAGGGCCACCTCCCACCAGACCAGGTTGCTCAAAGCCCCATCCAGCCTGGCCTTGAACCCCTCCAGGGATGGGGCAACCACAGCTTCTCTGAGCAACCTGTTCCAGTGTCTTACCACCCTCACAGTAAAGAAATTCTTTCTAGGATCCAATCTAAATCTGCCCTCTTTCAGTTTAAAACCATTACCCCTTGTCCTATGGCTCCACTCCCTGATAAAAAGTCCCTCCCAATCTGTCCCGTAGGTCCCTTTCGGGTACTGGAAGGCTGCTATAAGGTCTCCCTGGAGCCTTCTTGTCTCCAGGCTGAACAACCCCAACTCTCTCAGCCTGTCTTCATAGGAGAGGTGCCCCAGCCCTCTGATCATTTTCACAGCCCTCTGGACTCATTCCAGCAGACAGATAGTGAAGTCAGCATACACAAGCTATGAAAAAAGGAGGATTTTGTTGGCTACTCATGTAACCTGAATATTAATAACTGGGAGTGAACAGTGTTGTCTCCCCTGTGTCCTAGGGCTCTGTGACCTTGTCCCTTTTGCCCTGGGGGACCTGGCGGCGGTGCCTGGCCAGACTTTCCGGGGGCAGGGTGGCTCAGAAGGAGCACTGTGGTTGTGGGTTGTGAGTAGTCACCTTGGGACCTCCCTGTTCACTTGGGGGCTGCTTTAACCTCAGCCCTGTCTCAGCCTGCACCATGTCATGGCCATGTCATACCCAGCAATGACGTTCTTGCCAGCACGGCTTACTGGCCAGGTCTTGACCTGGGCTCATCCCCACAGCCCGCTGGCTGCAGCTGTGCCCTGTGCCACCTCACCTCTTTGGGTGCCTAAGGGATGCCTGCTGCCTTGCTCCCCAACACCTGGACACTAAGGAAATGCTGATTAACATATTATGCCCACTTTCACACCTCAAAAGACTATCACATGAAGTCATTATTTTCAAAAGTCTGTGATTGCTGACACCCATTGCATTAAATAAACCACTACAAATCAGGGTGAAAGGATGCATTACCAATACATAACTTAAGAGCAATCTCCACGGCTAATGTCACTTCATGTTTGTAAACTAATGGCAATAACAGCAGTAGAGTTAAATCACCTGATTAACCTGGGAATGTTTTAATGGAACTGAAGCCAGAGAGCAGACTCAAGCTCAAGCATGTCTACCAAAATGCAATCAATCAGTCAGTACTTCTACAGGGGCATGGAACCCCCTGACCTGGGAATTTTGTTTACTTTGGCTCAAAATTTCAGTGTCTCCAATGGCTTCCATTGCTTGCTGTACAAGCTTGTACATTTCCATGGTTCTTTCCAGACCTGTTCTTAAATGACTTAAGGAACTACTCACATACCAGTGAAGTCAATGAAGGTTTTGATTCACTGACCTACCTTTGGCTGGATCATGCCAGAATCATGACATTTATACAAAGAAAAAATTGGACCCAGCTCTAAAACTGATGGAAAAGAAAGAAAGAGAAATGCCAAAATAAAGTTTGACTTTGACTGATGTTGCATTTTTGATTCAGCATTAATAAGACCTATTTGGACTTCTGAGTGCCATCACCAATGAAGCCTCAAATACTGTGAGGAATTTTTGCCCATTTTAGTGGCTGAAGACATTATTGCCACCTGCAGAAGAACTTTCAAATCAGATACTTGTTTCTTGCACAAATCTTTGACATTGTGGAAATGGTTAATATGTGTGGTACCAGTCATTAGCCAGACACAAGAGTCTTGAAAAGTTTTGTCTTTGAAGAAGGAAATATAATGGAATTTAGAAGTCAAAGAAAAGAGAGTGCTGAAAAAATTATCTGAAATTGAATCTCAGTTTATTTACCCTTATAATATCTTATCTTATACCTGTACAGATAGTAACAGAAAATACATCTGAAATCACAGATACAGAAGTCTGTGTCAAACATATCTCCTTTTTTAAGACACACTACAAGGTCCTGTTACATTTCCCCCACTAAACATGGTGTAGCTGAGACAGGCACAGGTCTTCCAAAATGAAAGATAATTTTTAGCAGTAACCCATATATGAGAACAGCAGCAGTCACTATGAAGCATGGAAGCCACACATTTCATGAGACTGATCATCTAAGTCAAAAGTTAATGACTGCTGCTAATGTTGCCAATGCATACAGTTCATTTGGATCCCACCAGAGATCGCTCATATCAGAGCAATCCTTTCAGTAAATCCCATGGTCATATGATCAGTGTCCTCCGCCTTATTTCCACTCTCTGGGGTGAAAAAAAGTGCCTGAGAAAAGAAGAAAGGGAAATATATATAGCCTTGTGTTATGTGTTGATCTCTTCAGTAGTCAGCAGAGTTTCTGGCTGCAGTGGATCAGAAGCATGCAGTGGCAACCCTGCTCTGTTTATATTCCTCTTTCAAGGCTAGCATTAGACAGACAGGGAGTTATCTAAGCAGTTGACAAGGACAATGCAATTCATAAGAAACCTACTTGGTGGTACAGGGTTACTTTTTCTTCAGCTGGCTTATAATGCAATTCATAGGAAAGATGGGTCATTTTTATTTCAACTGGCTTGTACTTTTGGGGGGGCCCAAAGAAACTGTAGAATCCCTGGAGAGTTCACTTTGACTATACCTTAGCTTAGGCTTTTTTGGGTTGATTTCTCTGAACATTCAAATCACTCCCCTTAAGTGTGCTTAATGTGAATGCCCTTTGCTCCTACCCTGGTTTGCACTCTTTGCACTGATGTTGAAGTGCAAACCAGGCACTCCCCGGGTTTCCTATGTACCAGTTTGTCCATATAGACCAGGATGGAGTGCTGGTCTGGTGGATATCTTTGCCCCATTAATCACTGTGGTGCCTGAGAGCTACTTTTCTTTAATGTGTGTAATATAATTATTAAGTTCAGGGGAGTGAGTTAATGTTCTCTGAAAAAAGTGCCAATACAGTCAATATTGAGGGCATTAAGGATGACACCCAGGTTATACACCCATGGCAAAAATCTGAACAGGGGAACCTACCACTTTCTATTGACTTGACAAGTCTGCACAGTGGGAGTCACTCATGCAGATGCAGATGTTATTAGATGCATACAAATGCTCTGTGAAGATATCTGATTATGTCACTGAGTACTCTTCCAAAATTATTTCTTATATAAAGAAAAAAATAAAAGTGGCCACAGAATATTTATCATGCGCTCCTGTTTTCACATTGTTCATGTAAACTGGTATGGCTACTGGGAAGCACAATCTCTAATTATTTAGCTAGAAACCACAGTCAGAAATTAGAGTCCCGATGTACTATATGTAGGTATGTATGAGTGTGAATATATATATTTATAGATGTACACACACACCCCAAAGGCACAGTTACAAATACTGGAGAGTTTTGAGACATTTGTGAACCAAGGTGATGCAAACATAACTGTGAAGGGATGGAAATTTGCACAAAAATATAAAATAAGTCATTAATTATTTGTGTGGCTATTATTATGATTATTTTAAAGTGTGAGCAAGTAAAGTTAGATTTTTGCTACTTACCAGATATAGTACCAGAGAGTTGCACAGGACAATTACACTGAAAATAAATTCATTTTACTGGGGAATGTTTATTAGTGATCAAAAGATGAGAACTACGCAGTGACACTTTTTGAGAGTTGGTCTTTATGAGTTCTGAAGATGTCATAGATCAGTAATCTTAACTGAATGGAAACAAAAGCACACAGTAGATTTGGCAGTAATTAAAATAGTCATAATTTGTTTGATTTTGTTCAAAATACAGTTCCCTTCAGTTAGAAGGAAGTGCATTCACATTGTTGGTAGGAAAATCTCCTTTCATATTTCTGCCCGAGTTTTTTAAACCACTGACGAGAGCCGTGTCAAGCAATACATCACAGGCTTTGTATGAAATTCAGTAGATGTTGTGAGAAATCTTGGGTTTTCTAATTAGATTTTATTTACCACATTTTCCCTCGTGTGTAACCCAAGAGCTGGAAATATTAGGTAAATCTCTTAGTTACAAAATTCTAATCTAGAGAACTTCCTTACATGAAATATGGTTAAATTATGGATCTTACAGGCCCAGGAAGCTGTTGGGATCAAAATTTTTGTGACAGAAAAATGCAGATTGACTTACAGTATGGAAATCAAGAATATTAATGTTATGAAAGCTTACAGGCGTTTTGCTAGTTTTGGATACCATATAGGTTTCTGCCTTGAAATCTAAAAAAAACCAAACCAACAAAACATAATGCAGAGAGAGGTTGTGGAGGAGCAGCAGACAATTCTGTTTATGTTTCTTGTTCTTGATGTATAACTTGCAACTTCCATTTGGTTTCTAAAATCCACATACTGCCTGCTGGAGATTGAGAATGCATTTCAAGAGAAGTACTAGCTTTGCTGAGTGTGACCTTGGAGCTGAAAAAAATAAGTTGCCATTTATTCCAGAGAGGATTGTACTGGAAACTGAAGTGACATTTTCCCTTAAGGAGCTAGATTGGCTCACTGGCTACTGGCCAAGTGATTTCTGTGAGGGGGAAAGGAAAGAGTAGAGAAGGGGAGGAGAGTTCTTAGGAAGTGCAGCCTCCAACATTCCCCTGCTTTTCTTAAGGTAAAGCTACTGACAGAAAAAAAAAAAAAAAATCTGTCTCCTGGACACATACAAGCTTGAGCTAGCTGTGAGTAGCTAGCTGAGGCATACTGGGGGAATAGCTGCCTTCCCAGTGCAGAGCTGTTCAGCTTTGTCAACTCTGTTTGAAACTTACTGCTACACAATGAGCAGATTACATGGAAGCTAATTTCCAAAAAGTGTTTGTTTGCAGTGTAACTGAGGTGCCAGTGTACTGCTAGAATGAGGATGGGGTGGTTCTGGTGACCATAAGGTACCATTAAGTAGCTACTACTTACTTAGACCTTTAACTACTCTTAAGTGCTCTCTGCATTAAGCAATGTGCTTTGTTCTTTGCAAACATGAGATGACTAGAAATTATATAATTAGTTGCATAAGTGTAAACAATATTGAATATATAAGTAAGGGACTGAGCCCAGCCTAGTAAAAAATGAAGAACAGCAAATGGTAAGGTAGGTGAATTACTGCATGTTGTACTGTAAGCAATTTACTGAGCAGCTCAGGGTTTTGTCATCCCATCTATCATAGATGTTTGTGAAAAAGTGCATCTGCTTGTTATTCAGACCATTCCTTTCAGTGGGACTTCTAATACATATTAAAGTATTAATAAGAACAAGCATTTGTTTTAAGTTGACAACATACCTGGCACCTAGCATTATAAGCAAGTTGCCAAAACTCTTTTAATAGGTTTGAAATTATTTATGTGTGATTGCAATATCACTGGTTAAATCCTGAATTTGGGCTATGAAACTTTGAAATTTCTTCTTCTAATTCTTGCTTCTCTATTTTCTGTCCTGTTTCAGTCAGAACCATCCCATAGGCCTTATCAAAAGTCTTTTCAGAGATTTTGGTGATCTTTGGGATGTCATCTTACCCTTAATGTTCTCACAAGGATTTGGTTTTGACACTGATGGAAATTTTACAAATGGACTGTGAATGAGATTAGGCCCTGAATATGGAGAAGAAGGAATTTTCCACATGAAGCAATGTTGCTTGGTTCTTGGTACTCCTTATCCTTTCCTAAGTGTTAGCTTGTAATTGTTATTAATTGTTCCTCTTTGGAGGAAAAATAATTGGTACTTTTTTGCTTGTTTTCCTTGTAAGGGATTGGTTGCCTCAGTGATCAGGACTATCTTGATATAGATGATTCTACAAGAAAGACATGACCTGTTAGAGAGGGTCCAGCAGAGGGCCACAAAAATGATCGGATAGATGGAACACCTTTCCTATGAAGAAAGGTTGAGACAGTTGGGGTTGTTCAGCCTGGAGAAAAGAAGAGGGGAGACTGTATTGCGGCCCTTCAATATATAAAAGGGGTTTACGAGAAAAACAGGGAAAGACTTTTTACCAGGACATGTAGTGACAAGAGGCAACAGTTTTAAACTGGAAAAGGGTAGGTTTAGGTCCAGAGAAGTTGTGGATGTCCCATCATTGGAAGTGTTCAAAGTCAGGTTGGATGGGGCTTTGAGAAATCTGATACAGTGCAAGAGATTTTGTTATGTAAAACAATGTTTAGAAAGGTAACATACTTAAAATGCAAACCCTGTATTACTGTGAATCAGGTGTTTGCTCTCCTTTTAAGCTTTTTCTCCACCATTTTCAAAACTTCTCAGTAAGAAAACTGATTGTGAGAATAATTTCTTTATTGCCTAGTCACAGGCTTGCTTACATAACCTAATCTACATGATCCTCTGTTCCCTTTAAATTCATACTTTCCTAAATTTCCTTGTAATCTTTCTTATAAATCTATTCATGGTGTAAATCATAGGGAAGTTAAGATAAAAAAATTGATTCTTACAGTGATTTTGTAAGTGGCTGCCATTTCACAGGCCATAACTAACCTGAAATTTCCAGAGACTGGGAGTTTGATTCATCGTCAAGTTACTCCCATTTTATTCTTCTGTCATTCTACTGATTCAAACAAACAACCCTGAAGTAAAGCGTAGTGGTGATGAATTGTGCCTTTGTTTTTTCTTTTCTTTCTGAATGCTAAAGTTACATAGTAAATAATTTTTGCTGCTCCCAGAAAAGCTATGAGGGGACATATACCTTTTCTGAATATTAAAGGTGAAAACTTGGCAGCAGTTAAAAGAAAGGTATTAGAGTATAGAGCATTGGATTGGATAACTCAGTGAATTATTTGCTTTGTAGTACTTCTGTTGATGTTCTTGCCTCTCTCAGGACCCCTTTGGAAATAAATGAATATGTCTCTCGGGAAAGAGGCACATGAAGCAGAGCTGGGGAAGTGACCATAATTAAATTAATTCAGATCTGTAATTTGGGTATATTTTGGACCTTCCAGATAGAACCTTTGTGGTCTGTGATTTCCTACTATCTTAAATTGGCCAGCTTCTCAGAGTCTGGATACTCAGTGTTTCTTAAAACTAGGGTCCTTTAAGGCTAATGGCAGAGTCAAGTCTCCTGCCCCTAGCTCTGGTGCCTGATTCCCAGGACCACCTTCCCTCAAGTATTCATTACATATTCCAACTAATCTTTCAACTTCAGAAATTTTCCCTCTGTTCTACTTCTAATCCTTTCATTCCATCTTGAATACAGACATGTTCTTTATGTTCTAGTTCAGCTTCCTCTTGTGAATTAGTTTTAAATTTTGCAAGTGAACTTCAGGCAATTTAATCGTGATGACTTTATGTTTCTGGTAACTGCCACACTCATTTGGTTTACCCAAAGACCACACTGTGATTTTGTAGGCCTGTGCACTGAGGTGGTCCACCAAGTGAGAAGAGTTGTATTTTACTAGTTGGCTGTATGGATTCAGACAGTTATGTAAGGACCATAAAAGTTCCCTTGGACTATTCACAAACAGTGATAAAAAATTCATAATTTAAAAAATAATAAATGTAATATTTAAGTGGGACTGAATGGCAGATAGTTTAATGACACATTCTTTTCTTTGCAATTTATAAGAACCCTGTGATATGTCTTACTTTGCCAAGGTAATCTTCTGTGAATCAGTAAAGGTATGACAACTTAAGTCAAGATAATAGTGTTAGCTAAATAATGATAAGTCTTATGTACAGATAACAACAGTTACAATGATTGTGATGGACACTTTACTGGATATTTTTCACTGCTATACATGAAACTGCTAATATCCACATTTATATTGCAAACTGTTACAGAGGAAAAAATATTAGTCACTTCTGTCAAAAATTGAAATGGAAACCTTACAGGGCATGCGTCCTATTTTTCCATTAGGCTTTAGGCTAAAATATGCCCCAAACTTCTGTTGCATGCTGAAGATTTTTATAGGTTTGTTCATGTGCCAGTTCTTCACAGCATATTAGTTGCTGGTTGAGAAATCCATCTTTAGCATTTTGTATGCGTGTGTGGTCCAGAATTCTGGAATTCGCAGTTCAGGATCTGCTACAGAACTTAACTGTGTCTTTTCCCTGGGAGGAAGAGTTTCAGAATACAGACCTTTTCCTGAGAAATGCAAAGACATCGTTAGCTTTTACATCAGGACAGGCATATAATCCAAAAATTATTTGAGCTTTGGAAAAATCTGTTTTGCTTGACACAGACTACAACTTTTTCCTGCATCAAATAAATCCTAAATCCTGTGTAGGGGATTGTGAGTATATATGCTATTTACAGATGGATTACTCCATGTTATAGTCTGCCATATGATCTCTTCCTCTTACATCAAAAGAAGGCAATGGTTTTTCTGTAATAGGGATGTGTTAGGTCTTACATAGCTTCTGAGATGCATTTTTTTTCTGTATCTTGGTTTCATACCTAGGATTGTACTTGAATTATAACCTTGAGTAATTACTTGGAAAAACATGTACTTGCTCTATCCTCCCAAAAATGAATATACACCCAGTACTCGCCTGTGCATATTTAGTCTGTAAGAAATTGCTGCAATGGTCAAGAGGAGCTGTGTTGAGAAAAGACAGGGCAATAGTTTATCAGCTTGTTGAAACCTTGATTTAACAGAGATGTCAAAAGACCAATCAATAGCTTATCTGATGAAAAACTGTAAGTAACCTTGGATTAGCCACTTAAATTTGCTAGCTCTGACTTGTTTGGTTGCATTGCAAGTGTATGGTTTTATGCGATGACATTATTATAGTAAATACACATATGAAGAACATTGTCAGATTAGAAGAGCAGTGGAAAGAACCTGGGTCAAGAACATCAACAGAAATCCAAATCAAACCTGTTAGACTATAGAGGTAATAAAGAACATAGTACATGCCAACTCATTATGGAGTATGAGGCCATCTGGCAACAATGTAAAAGCAATGGGAAAACATATTAAAGAAGAAAGGGGAAATCATGCAATTTATAGAAGCTTACAATGAAAATGAAGTAACAGCTTGGCTCAGTAGTTTGCAGGAAGATTATACAAATTCTCCCAGTGACTGTGTGATCCTGAATGGGACAAATACTGCTTTAGTTTCTCCTACCCTAACTGATAAAAGTATTTTTAAAATAATAATGAAATTACTTGTAACAAAATACTTCATTTTATTGCATGGTTTATATGTGATTCTGGACACGTAGATGAAAAGGGTTGATCTCTGATCCCTCTGAACTTGAGTCCGCTTGAGTTGTTTATTTTTGTTCCAAAAAGGAAACATGCTCATATATGTGTCCATTGTGAACCTTCCAGACTTTCTGAATGCACTTAACTGAAGCACATACACAGTATCTCATAGTTATTCAGTCACTTTGGGGAATGTGGGGATAGCACAACAAATCCCAGGAGGTTCAGAATAAAAGCACCAAAGAAGTCTTACGTGTAACAATAACACAGAGCGCTGCCACAAAAAAATTTCCAATGGTTCTCATTAAAATGGAAATGACAGCTGTGCAGCTGTAAGGAAACACGTCAAAAAGAAAATCAATACTTACAGAGGCTAACAGCAAACTTACTTGTTTCTTTTAGCACAAAATTCAAAAAGAAATGAGACCTCTATCTCAGTGTGAAAACTAATTCTAAAGGGATTAAACCTCTAGTAAAATTGAATCATTTCAGCTTTATTCAGTGTTTTAACTATAGTTCTCCTAGAGATAAGGATAGCAACATCCCATTTGATTGATTGCCTGTTCAAAACACTCAGTTCTTCTGTATGGCTGATAGTGTGCTCTCCTCAAAAAGTCAGAGTTGCAGTTGGCACTGTGCTACCCACAGGAACTAGTTTACCAGAGGGGGGAAGTTTATGTCCTAATACACTTAGCAGGTAAGTAAGGAAACAGAAGAACCATTATTTCAATATATTATCTCCCTCATCAGACTCAAAGAAGTACTTTCTTCTTTTGTTACTCCTGCAGTATAAGTTCAATAGGTAGTGATATTTATATATAGATGTATAGTGATAGTGATAGATAGATAGTACCGCTGAGATCATTGTTTTCTTCAACAAACACTGCAAAGATAAGCAGTTGCTGTGCTGTTGTTCTGTTTCAACAAATGTGAACAACACCGAAGTCTTGTGAACTAAACCCACCTTTAAATCACAGTCTGGCTGAAATAATTCTTAAACAGGCATCACCTGATAGGTAACAATGAAATGACTATATTCCTGCTGCAATGTGTGAGAGTGAATTATAATTATGTTTTTATTGCTGTAAGCAAAGAAATGCCATGCAAACATGCATTTTGTGACTCTTGCTTTTTCTTTTAAAAAAAAAAGGAAACTCCTTGCAAAACAGAAGGTGAAACTGTGTTGGGGGAATTACTGAAAGAAAATACTAACTGGAGGCAAGAGGGCTTTCCCTTTGTGGTGTTTATTTTGTAGGAGATGACCAGCAAAGAAGACTATGCAAAAGACCAAATTACATTCTGATAATTTGGCTGATACCTTCAGAACAAGCTGAATTATTCTCAGTTATGTGAGGAGCAGAGTGTATAAGAAAGCATTAAATTAACTTTCTTACAGCAAAAAGGCATAGGCTTTCAGCTATACTTGCATCTACTATCTAGAAGTTTCCATCATTTTCTTCCTAGGTGGCATGATTTCATATCACTGCATTTGCAGTCCCTTTTTACTTTTTGCTTTTTCCGGTAGAACTGTGACACCGTGAAGTCATTACTTTGCTGTAGATGAGAATTAAATTTACGCTAAACATGGATATTCCAGGATATAGTTAGAGTCTATGGTGACTCCAATCTGATGTAGCTTTAGAGATGTGCTGGAAATCTGATTAACCTCCTTTGAGCAGGACATGAAGTCAGCGGACTGTATCAGGACATAATGACACATTAAAAACAAGACTATTTTGAGGCCTTTTTTTTAAGACTCTATCTAAATTGCTCTCTGATGAGAATGTAAGATTATCTTAGGTCAATCTTAGAATATCATTAGCACTTAATATTAGTACAGAAATTGAATTGGCATAGGAGGAATCTTCTTTTTCTGAGTAGCACCTTCTATTTGAATCCAAAAGCATGTCCTGTCTAAATTACCTTTCCTCTCCTATTAAAGGATTTGGCCAGACATGTTGCATTTATTGATTATTGCTCCAGATTTCCAGCCTTTAAAATTAGAAACACTGTTTTCCTCCTCCTCCCTTGGGAAAACACATCTGTATTGAACAGTTGCTATAATTAGTATTTGCATGAAGAGTACTTATAGGCAGCTCTGTTCAGAAGTAAAGAAATCCTGCTATTGCCATAGTCTGGATATACACGGTATCAAATACAACATGAGCTCTGTTTGACACATAAAATGTGTGTGCATGTGATCCCATTAAAGAAGTAGAATACCTTATGGATTAATGGCCTTTGGATTCTGTAGTAAGAATTGCTTGAATTGTCAGCAAATCTACGAGTGCTAATACAGAAGCCTGATGATAAAATATAGTCAATGTCAGTCATTGGCACCACTGTCAGATGTCGATATCAATAGTCATTGTCAACGTCTGTCATTGGCATTGGTCGTGTCATCAATGATAGTCATTGACATCAATGTCAGTGACTGTTATCAATGACTGTAATCAACATGGTTTGTTGTTGTTGTTGATGTCAGTTGTTGATGTTGTTGTCATTGTTGTCTATGTCAGTTGTTGACGTCAATGTCAATCATTGAAG
The DNA here is from genome assembly GCA_003697955.1 of Calidris pygmaea. NCBI lineage: Eukaryota > Metazoa > Chordata > Aves > Charadriiformes > Scolopacidae > Calidris > Calidris pygmaea. Next base: position 413,701 of record QJSC01000318.1, read on the forward strand.
ATGGTCATGAAAGTTGGTCATTGACATTGACCTTGCTCATCGACATCAGTCATCAACCACAGTTGTTGATATTGGTCATCATCATTGTTGAGGTCAACTGTCAATGTCAGTTGTCAGCATAGATATCAGTTGTTGAAATTAGTCCATAACGTCAACCTTGGTCTTTGGTGTTGGTTGTCGACATCAGTTGTGGACACCAATGTTGATCATTGACAATGGTCAGCAACATCGATGTCAGTCATCGACATTGATGTTGGTTGTTGACTGTCAGTCGTTGATGTGAACATCAGCCTTCATTTTCAGTTGTTGTCATCAGTCGTTGATGTTAGTCTTTGACATCAGTGGTCAAAGTCAACATCTGTCATGAACACTGGTTCATGGATGTTCGTCATCAGTGTTGACATAAGTCATCGAAAATTACTTCATTCATCAATGTCAGTTGTCAATGTCAGTTGGTCTTCAACGTCAACATCAGTCAGAGACATTGATGTCAGTTGTTGACATTATTAAGTCTGTCATTGATGTTGATGTCAGTTGTCATTGTCAGTTGTCAAAGTCAGGGTTGGTCATTGACATCAGTCATCACCGTTGGTTGTCAATGTTGGTTGTTGATATCTGTCATCATTGTCACTGTTGGTCTTTGATGTCGACTTCTGTCATCATCGGTTGTCAACATCAGTCGTCGACATCAGTGTCGGTCATCAGCATTGTTTCTTGATGTCATTCTTTGACATTGGTCATCAACCTCAGCTGTTGACCTTGGTTGTTGACATCAGTCATTGGTGTCGACATCAATTGTTGATGTTAACTTTGGTCATCAACTTCAATCGTCGACGTCAGTCGTTGGCATTGATCATTGATGTTGGTTGTTGTCATCAGAGGTCAACTTTGGTTGTCAGCATTGATGTCATTCGTCTATGTCATTCCTTGACATTGGTCATTGACACCAACCACGATATCATTGACATAGTTCGTCAGTGTGACTTTGGTTGCTGACCTCAGGCTTTGCTATCAACATTGGTTGTCAATCTTAGTTGTCAACATCAATTGTTGATTTTGATGTTGGTCGTCAACGTCAGTCTTTGACATCTGACATCAGTATCAATGTCAGTCAATAAGTACAAACTTTCCTCCTTACCACTTGAAATTTGCTTCATGGGCCTAGCAATACAAGAGTATGGTCACATTAGGAGCTGATTTTAATACATAAGTCTAAATGTAAAATGCAAGGAATCTTGACCAATTACTTTGTGGTTTCTGATTAGTAGTTCTTGAACATTCATTAAGTGTATTCTGTTTAAAAATTTTATTCACTGTTAGAACTAGAACAAAATCTTATTTTTGGTATCCATATTTTAAGTTCAGAATTTAACTTCTTAGAAAAGTTCATGCTTTTTAGCTGTAATTTGTGATATTTTGTCAACCAAGACTTTCAAGTAACTACATCTAAACTTTAAGTTATCTGAAAATGTGATTACGTATTTGGTCCTGGGCAACCTGCTCTAGCTGATTAAATTTTGAGCAAGAAGGCTGGACTAGACAATATTCAGAGGTACCTCCCAACCATGGCGATGCTCTGATTCTGTGATTCTAGTCCTCATTTCAAGTGTAAGCTTTTACTTAATTTCACATATGTATTCAAATGGTGTAGGGACCCCCACTTAGATTGGTTTAGGGAAAATCTTGGAGTAAATTAATTGGTTAATTTTACTTACCTTTTTTCAGGCTTGGTTTATGGAGCTATAAAAAAACCCCGATCCTCAACTATGTAGAAAAGAAGGCTTATTTAAACAAAAGAGAACAAATTATGTCAATTAAGAAACTTACATTGATATTCTAACCGTACCTAATGAAACCATTTCAAATGTAGTATGGACACATTATTCCTTAATCTACCTCTAAATTAGCTATGTTCTATGTCTGAGAATTTACTTAGTTGCTTGACTCCTTTGTATTTTTTTAGAAATTAACTCCTCTGCTCTGGTAAGATGACTTTTCATTTAATACCTTCCTTCTGGGACACGTCTATATATATTGCTCAAGGAACAGTTTAATGAATTACAGAATTTCCATAATTTTCTATGAGAAGAAATTACTGGATTAGTCTAGGAAGTGTTAGAACAGAGTGAACCATGCTCTGCAATTGCACACAAACCCAGGATCAGTCTTATTGGAACAGCACAGTCAAAGTGTTAACATACTTTTAAAGCATATCTGAGAATTAGAACAACATTTGCATCTGTACTGCATATTTCATATTTGCAGTCCAGATTTAACTCCCTTTTTTATTGTTTTGATAATGTAAAATGTTTTCACTTCAAAAATTTTGGTCCAAAGGTAACATTGTGGTTATTTCCCCTTGACAGTATTTGACACCTGGCTTCGTTCAAATGCTTAAATTGCCCAAAGGTAAAACTTCAAAACATAAAAGGGAAGCACCATTTCAAATTTGAAGCTTTCAGAAGATATTCACAGTCAGACAGATTCGTCATAAAATCATGTTCACTTCATTGGCAACAAGTCCTCAGTGAAAGGGAAACCTAATTCCAAGGCTGCAGCACGTGGCCATCTATTGTTCCTGCATACATATGCCAGCATTGCACCTACAAGTGTTGAGATATGACAGCAAAAGTGGAAAAAAGCTAATGAGTTGAAAGGCTACTCAAAACTTGTCTGCAGTGCAAGCAAAATAAAATTTTTCTGAGTCAAGGATATTGAACTACACTGTGGCTCTGGCATTGTCCCCCTTGTTATGGGAAGGGAAAAGGCCAGAGCTAAAATGGATACCTGGACAAACTTCTTGAAGATCTAAACATGGTGGACTTGCTGCCATGGGATCAAAATGTGGTGTGGAGGTAGTAACCACTACTGTTGGAGCACCAAAATCCTTTGTATCTGTCCTCTTAAACACTCACACTGTTTTTGAGTTTTGGAAATGGTAAAACCGGCAGAACAGTGTGCTTTCCTACAATATACAGAAGCTACCTGTGTCTCTAGCTGTGCATAAGAGCAATTCAGCTAAAAATGAATCCTGAGTTAAACGCAGGTCATGCCCACCAGATGAAACTTGTGCTCTAGAATTAAAGTTTTAAGTTTCTGTAAACTTGATAGAAGCCAGCAAGTATTTTCCATTAGCTGAAAAATTATCCATGTATATATTTTAAACAGAAATATCTAAACAGTATAAATTTTAAACAGAGAGTTAATCTTCACTTTATAAAATATGTGTAACATACAATTGTATGTAGCAGTCAGGACCACAGTGTTGTAAGCATTGAACTTGCAGCATATTAAATAATTGTTCCTGTCCTGAAGATGTTAAAGTCCTAAGGAGATAAAGACAGTGAAAAACAGAAAGTACTAAAGGACACAAGGAGCCAGAGAAATGAAAATGAAAGAAAAGCTCAAAGTTAATAGTAGTCATGAAAATAGTAATAGAAATTTTTTTTGGCAATTTATTGCAGTCCTAGCATCTCAAATTGCTTTACAGACATCAAGCAACTTTACATAAAGATGAAGAGGATCTTGTCTCAGAAAGTACCCAGATTTTGTTTCTAACTCTTCAACCATCTCCCCATGAAACATTCAATATGCATCTTGTTTGCAAATTCTCAGGTTTTTGCCCATAAACTGCATATCATTTATTGCTAATAGTCCTGATCATTGAAACTGTGGTTGACAGATGAGACCTGTGTTTTACATGAATAGATCCTTCTGGATGGAAGTCAGTGGAGGTCATTGATATCAGAAACTTACAATGTGAAAAACAGGGTATTTTGCCGCTTAGAGTTTGTACTTCACTTCATAACCCAAAGGCAGATGGAAAGATTTTAAATACAAAATGGTCAACGCTTCCAAACAGGCTCTTAGTTGATGTAAATTATTTCCAAGAATGGGAATGATTTACGACTGCTGATGACCTGTCCCAGACCGTGAACAGCTCTTGTTTTGATTAGTGCTCTGAGTGTGCTCAGCTGGCTGAAGTAGACTTTAGGACTGGTGGCTTTCTCTGCTGGTGCTAACAGTCTTACTTAAATTTATTTAGCTTTAAAAGTATTTTGAAGAACGCTTTTATCAAGTAGAAACTGCTGTTCTAACAAGATAGGAAATCATCCTAGTAGTCTTCATGTAATACTGGACTCGTGTATTTATATTTATTTTTTTATGTAATTTGAAACACAATTCTGGCTATAGAAATACACCTTCCAGTGATTCACAAAACACAAGAAAAATGAAAACTCAAAGTCATAAATCCTAGCAAATCCCAAAGCAAAGGAGGATATTTTGCCTCATATCTACTGAATCTATAAAGATTTTTCTTTCAGAATAATTTTGGAGCACACTGAGAGTGTAACATTATATATGAATTAAGAGGTAAGACTTCCCTTCAGCAAGGTGCGAGTTCTTTTCCAAAATATTATGTTAGTTATTATAAAAAGTATAGCAGTTTGACATGAAACCTGATATGTTTATGAAGAGTAACATTGCCTGAGTAAAGAATCTCAAATAGGGCCGAAATCAGCAATGTTACTGTAAGCAAATTCATAAATATTAGACCTTATGAGCTTATGACAGGTAAAAAGTGACATGCCAGTAAGAGCATTACTGATATATATACAGAAAGATTTCCAACGTTTCTGAAGCGTTTATAAGAAAAGAAGTAGAAGCCAGGAGACAAACCTTGTATGAAATCTCACATAGGTGTGAGTAGCCATTTTGGGTCTCATCGAAACCTCTTTGAGTATGTGGACTTCAGTCAGCTTTGACACTTAGGAGGTTTTTTTGCACCTTATTTCAAGCACAGAAACTTGTTGTATCTCTGCTCCATGTTCTCTAAACTATGTCCTTCCAGGACTTTTCTATGGGATTTCCAGAGATCTATCAGTGCTCTCAGCTCTTCAAGGTGGCAAATCTCAGGAAAATGCTCCCACTGTCATCAATATTTTTTAATCCAAATACATCTTTGCCTGCAACAGCCAGCTTGTACAGTGAACATAATTCAGTGAACCCAACTCCACATGTTGGTTAAGTGAATATATCTGGTATGAATACGGTAAGCAAATAAATTGCATCACATTACAGTATCAGTGCTGTGCTGTTAACAAATGAATATGCTCATGTATTCATGCCTACTGATTGTGTATATGGGAACCAAGTTGTCTTCTCTTTTCTCTCGCTAATGTAATGAGGAAATGTTTGTAAGGAGTACTTTGCCAGTGATTAGGTCTCAAGAGTCTCAGCAGGTCTCTAGTGTTTCAGACCATTCAGGTGTGGTACCTCTCCTGTTTCATCTGTTTCTAGTTTAGGATATGAAGGACTTGGTTTGTTTAGATGACTGTTTACATCACAATACTGAATCAAAATTATACATATAGAAAACTGGCTTTGAAATGGAAAAAGCAGGAAACTAGCTGTCTTTCTGTCCATTTTCAGCTAAAAAGAATGGGTAAACCTAAATCTTGTGGTCCAAGCCTGCAAGGTGACTTTTAATAACCCATGACATCAAGCTGTGAAAGGCTTACAGAAAGGGACAATTTCCTCGCCTGGTGACTTAGCTAGTGTAGTTGTGTGTGCCTCTTCATTGTCTACGCAAAGTTCATCGGGGCTTTAACAAGGAGTTACAATTTCTCATGTTTTATTGTTTCAATGTGCAGCAGGCAATACTTTAATCACTGAAGTGGCTGGATGAGGTGGATGAATAGAGAAAAAAAAAGAAATTCTTTGCAATCTTTATGTAACTTTTCAAACCAGAAGAGTTTGTACTCTTTGCTGCTGTGTGATTCACTGACCTGCTAGATTACATTTTGTATTTTTAGAAAAGGCAAAAAATCCATGGGCTCCTCTATGCAGGCTTCAGATTTTTTCAGGACACAAGTTATATGCCATCTTGCTTTGCTCTCACATTTCTGAAATGAGTTGCACGTTACACTCAAACAAGTGGTCCTCTAAACTGTGCCAAAATTTCTATAAACAAAATACCTCACAGAGTTTTGTAAACAATTCTCTTAAAGAGAATTTATATTCTATTCTTTAGTTATATTCTATTCTTTATTTATATTCTATTCTTTCTAAAGTTTAATTTCCTTAGCAAAGTTTAGTCAAATCTGTGTAGCAACTGGCAACAACTCCATATGCACCTTATACCATTTCTTTGCTGCCGTCAAGCTTTTCTGATCTATTTACAACCATTTGTTGGGGATATACTGCTCTGGGCAATCTGTGTTTTGGAACATCAATATTCCAGACAATCCTCCTCATTCTTTGCCTTTTTACTGCCCTCTGGTATGCAGTTTTTCTATTTGTGCTACCTTTTTAGTGGATAAAGTGAATTAGTATTTAGTAAAAACAAGTCATGAAATTAATACGCTTACATTGGTATTTAATTTATATTTAATTCTTTTTTCCCTTTATGTAGATAAGCAAAGCTTTCAGCAATTTAGGTTAGCCCGTAACCATGGTTAGGTATTATTTGCCAATGAAAGTTCAGGGTGGGGTTAGTTTATTTTTAAAATTCACTGGTCTATAAAATCTGATAGCTACTATTTTCATTAACTATCAATGGTAAAATTATTACAGGATTAATGACTGAATGAAGCCCTTGTGAATCCTGAAAAATTATAGCTGTGCTGCATATAGAAGTAGCTGATAATTTCAAGAGTTGCACGTGTTTTGTTGCAGGGAAGAGTAGATGGTAACGTTACTGCTGCTTTTTTTCCTACAGCTGAGCAGTTTTATATCAGTTATTCTGTTCCACAGCTTCTTTTTGGTACAAAATAGCAATTTAGGCTGAAAACAATTAGTTCATTGTTTTCTTTACCTCCTATGCTTACTTCCAATACATTTAAACTAATACATTCCATATATCCCTCTGTATAAATTTTTAGCAAGGAGCAAGGAGCATTAAAAATGCTATTCATTCTCCTCTGTCCTTTTCTCCTGAATGTCTGTTGAAATCATGGAGGATTAAAGCGGAAGTGTCAGCAACTCAATGTGGAACAGGTGTTATCTTAGTTGGGCATAACAGCTCTTATGTTTGGTGTATGGGAAATATTAAATATAACTTCATGTTCATCAGATACATTTATCAGCCACGGTGTTCTCTCCATTTAGGATATCAGATACTTGGTTTACTGCATTACTTGCTCTCAAATGAGAAATGCTGACTATCTATTTGCTACCTTTTGATTTTAGTCCAGTTTCCCAACTAAAAGTTAATGACAACCACAGTCCCTATCAGCCTTGATGTTACATCCAACGACCTTGCTTAAATTTGAAGTGTGAATGTTGGAAATTAACTCCCATCCCCCAAGAAATTAACATGTGGCATTCAAAAATAGAACGCTGTTGTCAGGAAAAGACACATTCAAAGCTGAAATTTGAACAAACTGAAATCACACAACCATCACTGCAGCAATTAACACCTAGTATTTTCAAAGGTAGCTAGTATCTCTGAGTATTGCATTTATTTGGTGGATCCTGTTTAAGATCTCTTTAATAGATTTCATCTTCTGTGGCTCAATGCCAGGCAATTTAGAAGAAACTTGCAATTGAAAATCCTAGCTCCACAAGTCACCTAACTTATGACATGACTGCATGTATCATTTGCTGCATACAATATCTTTATTCTTTTGCATTTATGTTCTTTATATATATTCCATTGATATGTCTCAGAATGACAGAAAGAAAAATGTCTGCCAAATTTCCTTTTGCTCCTCTAGCAGAAGGTTAGTCAGAATTTTCTAAAATATGGGAAAATGAGGCTAAAATCATTTCCAGCTTCTGGCATGAAAATCCAGATATTGTAAAATCCGTCATATCTCCTGGATGAAAGCACATTATAGATGTGAGGTATAACACACACAGTATGAGGAACTTTTTTAAATATCAAAGACTGACAATTTCTTTGTGAAGCCTGGAATAAGCTGTGCTAAAACAGGCAGAAAACTGTTTTCAACTGTTTGGAACTACTTAGATAGAAGACAGCTAGAAAAACACCGTAATTCTGTTTCTCATTGAGCAGAGGTAGAGACTTAAAACTATGAAACAAATACAAATTTGATACTGAATAAGTTTCAAGTATGAGAAATACATGTGGTTAAGTAATAATTTAGCATATCTCTCCAAATAACCACAACAAGACTTCCTAAACATCACTATGTTTGTGATTGTGTGGTCAATTACTAGGTCTACTGGACAACGGGTTGCGAAGAGAACTCAATGCACCTTCAAACAAATAGTTTTTGAAATAGTTTAACCAGTTTGGTTTTCATGAACTTGAAAGTGCTTTCCTGTGTGTAGGGATCAAAAGTAAGTGATGTTCACACAGTCAGACATCTCCTAGAGGGAAGTGTACAGTGTTAGGGAATAAACAGCATGGAGGAAGCCAACAATTTATGGCTTTGAGGATTAAATTTTATTGTCTTTTTAATGCAGCTAAATGCAAATGCTGTGATCATTTACCTGACTAGAACCTACCCGAATGTTTAGCTCTTTTTATAGATCTCCTCAAATCTACATATGGTGGTATCTTGAGGCAGTAAATTCCGCTTAATTAACATCCAATGTGCAATAAGATTTTTCCTACACATCTTGACTTCTACTATATGTGTCTTTGGCTCTGAATTATAAGAAAAAATGATCCTCAGTGAAAAATTTACCATCCTAATAACAGCTATTATATCTCCTGTGTCTGTTCTCATTTATCTCATCCTAAAACTGTAGTCTCTATGCCTTTAGCCTCTCCTCACAGGGAGTCATTCTAGCCCTCTAACCATTTTCCATACACATCTCTGACTTCCCTCTTTCTGCTATAAAATGTGTATCATTGCAAAGATGTTAGAACCAGGTGCCAACTTGCACAATTCACTTACACATGAAATTTAGTGTTTATTCAGAACTAGAGAGTACCAGAGAACAATAGGAACCTGGGACTATAATCTGACAGGTATGTTCCCCTTCATTAGATGGCTGAGAAGTAGGAGTAGTGCCCTTCCATGGGTGGTGTTTATCCTCCATGCTGAGTTTTGTGTGTATCCCACTCTCTCCTGTTTCTATAAATAGATTCATTTGAATACAAGGAAATCAGCTGCCTAGCAGCTCCCTGTCAGCCTTTCTGATGACTTTGTCCCAAGATTAGCTTAAATGGCAGCCTGCAAAATCTAGGTAGACTCACTCTAAGTAGAGAGCCCTCATAGGCTCTGATAATGTAAGACATGGTCACAGAAGTCTTCCCATTTGGACTGTTTGCTCAAGTAAATCTTATTTATATGAGTATGGTTTGCCAGGTCAGAATGATGGCCAAGCTTGTAGCTTGCTTTGTTCTTAGTTTTTTTATTCAACATCTTTTTTTGAAGGTCTGTACCCGGAAAAGTGCTTTAAGCTCTAGGAGAGTGAGCCTAGCAGCATCAATATTAAAGGTAGCCCTCGCAAAGACCAATGTTGGGAGCGGTACTGCAAGGAGACATTTCGGAGCTATTACCTTAAGTGTGTAATGGCAGTACCCCCATTTCTGCCTAGGAGTTTCAGTTACCAGCCCTCAGGTTCTTTACCTTGACACTTCTTATCCTGCATCTGTGAAGTTAAGAAATACTGCCCAGATGAAGAATTTCTCAAGAAAATTTATTCTTACATTAAGAGATGCACTGCATAGAATTTTTTTTGCTGTTGTGGTCTAGAAAGAAGCACGTATAAATTATGAATCAAAAAGTGATATTGGCTCTAGCCCAAGGGAATCTCATAAGGCAATAGGGAGAAGGAAGGTTAAATTAAAAAGTTTAGGCATTTATTAAAAATCAGCCCTCACATTCATTTGATTGACTAGAAGCGGGGACTTGTAAAGGTCAGACACTGCAGATGAGTCATTCTTTATGGTCCAGCTGATATAAACTGACAAGTCTTTTCACACCTGTAGGGAAATGTTTCTTAATAAAAAGAGAAATTTCTAAATTAATTTACAATCAGGAGATGCCTTGATTTTCCTGTGTCTCTGCTCATCTTAAACTTAGAGAAACTTCATGTAAGCTATATTATCTTGTTGCTGTCAGCATGGGTGTTTTCTTTGCTTTCAAAATATATAAAAGTGTAGTCCTTCATATTTTCCTCTGTTCCCTCTTTTTTTACTTGGTTTCCTTTCCTATACTTAAGCGCTTGCCTTGTTTAGAGCTGGATACTAGACAAGAAACATCTTGTTATAGTTCATTTTAGTAGACATTCCATTATTGTTGAAAAACCGCTCTAAATTCCTTTTAAAAGAAACCAGCAAAACACAATCTTATCTTAAAATAAAACTGAAAACCAGAAAAAAAAAAAAGGAAAACCAAAGCTTAGATAATTATCATGTCCCAAAGATGGGCTTATAAAAACTTCTAAGAGTTCATGGGAGATTTTGTTCTTTTTTGTTGCTGCTTTTTAAAATGTTTGCTAGATATGAAAGAATGACAAGAAAGAATTCTTGATTATTGTTCCTCATTCAGAGGCACTGAAGACTTAATTCAGGTAACCTAATTTGAATCACCCCTTTGAAGTTAGTATTGCTTTAATGAAAATAGTTAAATAAAACCAGAGGTCCTGGTATAGAGCTGGTACTTCAGCATTGCTGCGTAAAGGTGTTAGTCAAGATACTTTCTTGTCTTTGAGTTGTTACTTCCCTCAACCTTGTGGTGAGGATATGCTGAGCATATCTGATCTCAAGACTCATTACTGAAATGAAATATTCAAAGTAGTTGCTTTCCCTATGTTTTTTAGGATATAATGAAATTATTTGATCAAATGTTTTGTAGTCTGCACTCTGAATGTTTGAATTTGTAATGGAGACTCTGCCATGTCTAAGGGTTTCTGGCAAATCAGTTTGTGTTTTCAAAAAATGATATGTTTCTGTTTTGCAGAAACCACCTTTTTTTTTCTGGAGCTGAGAAGGATAGGTGCTACCTTGCCTTTTGCACTGCAGTCAAATAACAGTCCCTTTTTCAGATGGGAGGAAAAAGAAGTTACATGATATACCCTCTGATAGAGTAAAATGAGTTTTTTCTGACACTGTATTGGAATTCTCTCTTACTGGTGTAGCTGGACGTTTACCTCGGAGCAGAGGATCTACATAAAGTGATGAAAAGGTTGTGGGATGGGGGCAGGGGGAAGAGAGAAATCTACGTCAATTTTGATAAGGTAGCTACGGTTCAAGGGCTTTGAATTGCACTAGTTTTATGTTGCTTTGCTGGCTTGAATAGTGCTATTTTATAACATAAAGATCACCTTGCTGCATGTGCTTATTGGAAAGAGTGAACTTGCTGTGTTTTTACATAGAAGTTACTTTGCTAATCATAATGTTTAGAAAACTATCATTCCAAGGCTGAAAAATAATTTTCTAAAATAATAAATAATTACTCCAGTTACCTGAAAATGAAGCCTTAAAAATAAGCTACTTTGTGGTTTTGTTTTTTTTTGTTTTTTTTTTTTAAATGTTGAAGAATTTGGGGAAGAGAACTAAAAAGTGGAGTTAAATGGTCTACTGCTATTGTCAACTGATGACATTCTTACATTCTTTGACTGCTGTTTCTACTGTTTCTACAGAGTTAGTATTATGACCTTTTCAGGTTCTTAATAATTAAACTCTGCCTTCTTGAAACTCAACCTTATCTAAAAGTAAAGTCAAGCCACTTACAAACTCTTTGATCTGCAAGTGAGCAAATTATAGCTTAATTTCTGACAGATGATCATTGTGTGTATCCCTTTAAATTGCATGCAGATTTCACAGGGAATACTGTCTGAGTCATGGACAAAATTTAAAACAAAGACTACAAACAGATAAGCCAAAACTTTAAGCTAAGAAAGCCTCTCCTAGGATTTGTCAACACAAGTTGAATGTTACCATCATGTGTGGACCAGTCACAACAGTGAACAAAGCCACTGCAACATTTGTTGTATCAATGTCAGCCACATGAGCTTCTTCTTTGTCTCTGATTTCTGCGGATACAGGTGTAAGGAGACCAAAGCTACAAGTTTGAGAACACTGATTTATCTTCTGAGCCAGTAAAGGACTGTGTCTGACCATATTATGTCCCTCATCATAGGGAGGGTACTTAACAGTGACAGAAAAGGCTTCACTGTTATTACTGCAACACCAAAGGGCAACAAACTAAAAAAATAGAAAAGATTCTTTCCAGCAGTTACCATAGTACAGGCAGGCTTGTGAAAGAACTGAGAAGTGAGAAAAAAAGCTGCACTTTCTGCGCCTATTCCAGGTTCCCGTGGAATAGGGAAATTTACTCCCTTGGGATTTACACTCCAACGAGAATAATAATACACAACAATGGCAATGTTGTGCTCTCATTGTATTTTGGGAACTGGAAGCTGTGGGTGTTCCCATGAAATTAAGGAAACAAAGCCTCTTTTTCCTCTAATAGTTTTTGCTTTCTTTTCGGGTCAGGGGGGGCGTGTGTGTCACTAAATCAACATAATAATTCAATAAAACATTGAAACCTATTGACATGAACAAAGAAATCTAAAACTGGTGTAGGCAACAGATAGGCTGTTATGAACTGATTTGTGGTTCCCGATTTCCCTAGGGGACTTGTTTCCCTGAATAATAGTAGGGCAAGTTTTTGCCAACAAGCTGCAGAGCCTTAGTAATGATCCAGTTTGAATGGAAACAGCAATGGCCTATAGCGCGTGTGAGTCATCTTGGACATTGACCTCTCAGTTGAGGTTTGTGCACCATTAGACTTGGGTGGCAATGGTTGGGCAGCGCTAGCTATTGGGACAGATGGGACAATTTTCTTGCCTTTTTTTTCCATCTAGAAAGGTAGGAAAGTGAAAACATCTGAGTGGGAAACTAATTGCTGAACTATCTCCCCTGCTCCCCCTCCCAGACTATTCTGGAGGTATTTTGGGAGAAAAGCAAAACCAGATGGAAGGGTGTATCGAAATTTATCCAGGGAAAAGACTTTTTCTAACTAGCTCTAACAGGAATATCAATACCTGCTTCACCTAACAAGCATGGTAGTATTTAAGGTTTTCCTTTGTCAAGGTATGTTAGTCAATGCCCTTCAGAGTTAACCATTAAGCTTATTATTTCTGAGAAAAAAATCTGAAAAAAAAATTGTGATTTCTTCCCTAGAGAAGCTGCCAATGGTTATTTAGGTGGAGTAGGCACCGAGTAAGATAAAATCCAAAATTTGTTTTTTTTAAGTGGGATGGGTACTTCAGGAAAACAGTGATTTTTGTCCTTAACATTCTCAGTTGCAGAAATGAGGCCTCAACTGCTCTGGTCCACTTCAGACTGGCAACATGGACTGTGGGGGACATGCCACTTACTCTAACCACTTAATGTGGCAAAGTGCTGGCTGGCAGGTTGGTCTCTGTGCGTAACAGGTCTATTTGGACTCAGCCTTTCACGTGACATCAGGCTCCTGTATTCTTCCTCCCGCCCCTCCTTATGGGACTACTGTCTCCACTATTTTTTACTTTCTGTACTGGACTGTTGACACAAACTGCATATTGCCCCACTAGCTACATAGTTCCAGGACAATAGCTTTGATTTTCTCCATATAAAAGGCCAATCAGGAGTGTCACTTGGGGTCTCTATCATCTTCTGGTCTCACACTTCAAATGTATCAGGAAATTGTTATACAGCTGTTGCTGAATTTGCAAAATTCATCTATTGCTTCTGTTTTGTAGCTGCTACTGGGTTCATCTAGTTAGAGCTGGGCAGATGCAGTCAGTCTCATTTATCTGAGCAGTTCTTTAAGGCTGACTTCAAACCAGGATAGAAATATATTAAAGAAATATTTCCCTGTTCCTTCTTAGCTCTGGTATATGTAGTTAAAACCTTGACTTAACAAACACACCTTTTACATGCAGCTCCAAACAACTCACTAGTTACGGGTGTTGTCTTAGTGCCCTGTGGTGGCTGGCAGGGTACCCTTGGCAGACCTGGCTGTAGACAAGAAGTTACTCACTCCTGGTAACATTCCTAGATAAGGGGTGGGCTGGTTTGGTGAAAGTCTGCAGTGATCAAAATATTTCTGATGGACTATTTTTCTGCTCAGAAGTGTTCTTTTGTTCCTCTGTGTCCTGATTTGAGGTAAAACAGAACTAATTTTCTGTTCAGTAATTTTACGTTTTAAACTGGGCCTCTTCTAACTAACTAAATTCTGAAATTAACCGTTTATTGTTCAGAAACTGTTCACTCTCACAGTCATAAGACCTGATTATACCAAGGAATGGTGTGCAGAGAGGCCCCTGCTTATACTTATTGCTATAACAACCAAGGTCAGGCAAATTTGTTATTTGCCCTGTTGGAGGGTCAGAAGTGGAAAAGTGTAGAGGGGTCCCACCTGTAGGGAGGAACGGACAGGAGAGGTGACCCAAAACTGACCAACAGGGTATTCCATCCCATCTGCATCATGCTCAGTATAAAAGCTGGGGGATCAAAGGGTCAACTCTCTTTCTTCAATGGCCAACGTCTGAGGAGGACCCTGTCTGTTCGTCTGCCTTTGATCCCGATCTGAGCGTTCCTGACTCCAGATCCGGAATCCAGCTCCTGTCCATCACCGAGTCCAGCCTGGGACTTTCTGTGTTTAATTATTGTCTGCTAAGGTTGAACGTGAGATGTCTTGTAGGAAGTTGTCTATTTAGCACATACAGAAGTCACAAAGGTATATACTTCAACAAAATCTACCTATCAGTCTCTGGTAGGATTTTCTGTCAGCGCTGAAAATTATGTGTTTACTACGGTAACTTATTAAATTGAAACTACTTATGTGACAGACAGGGCAACATTCATGTTGCCATCAGAGTTTTATACTGGCTTGCTTTTTGGTTTTGTAGTTGGGTGGGATTTTTTGTTTGTTGTTTTAGTTCCCTCTCCCTCTCCACCCCCCCCACCCCCCTGCCGGCTCATATCAACTTAGGAATGAGAACTTAAATCTCTGGTACCTGAGGTCTCTTGTAAATCTACCTCCTCCATGCATGCTCCAGGTATCTTTTCCCCATACTCTCTTACTTCATTTCTGTTTCTCTCTTTCTATGAACTCATGGAGCTGATGTATCAAACTGATGCTGTCCTGATGGTTTCCAAGGGCTGAAACCCAGGATATTTAGTCAAGCTTAATCTCCTTACATCTGTATAATGTCAGGATTTGATTGGCAGCAGCAAGGGTTGGATTCAAATCTTGAACTGTTAAAAGGGAAAAGAGGTGTCACTGAAACCTGGGGAAATTGTAATGATCTTTCTCAGGCTCCACAAGATAATTTTTACCACTTTAATATATGAATTAAATTTCTAGCAAACAATGTTTTTACAGAAGGGAGGAAAAGAAAACTCTAAAGTAGATAAACAGTTATTCCTAAAGTGTAAAAAATAACAATATCACTACTTCCTGTGTAGGCAGCTGCCAGATCATCTGATTGCTTGCTCTCTCCTGCTGTTTCAGACTGTCAGTCTTGCTGGGTAGCAAAGTCTGTTTTCAGTTGTGTTTAACTATTGGATGGAACTATTTTCTCTTGGCTATAATTCATTCCTCATTGTTCTTGCTCCTTCTAGTAACTTCACCAGCTGTGCTAACAAATGTTATTATCTCAACTCTTACACTTTATTACATTTAGCAATACAATGCTGAGAATGGAACACTTGTGAATCTTAACTCCTTCTCCTTCTTTGCATATGGATCTCTTGCAAGGCAGAAACGTCCATCTTTTCCACCAGTTTTTGGCCCCTCCCAAAGTTCCAGTCTTTACACTCAGATGCTGCTTGCCAAATCCAAGTGTGACCACTCATTCCAGGAAGACTGAATGGGCTTAGCTTTTTGTATAATCATAAAATCCCTCTACTGTATAACTGCAGCCTTCATGGAGCTATTTAATTATAACAGTAATACACACACAAACCAACTGCTTTAGGCCTGATCATTTGTCCTTTCTATTTCTCTCTCTGAACTGCTCCCCCTTCCTTGGGATTGGGTCAGAGTTTCAGCACGTGAATAGAAAATAAATCCTTCTGGAAGAGATGTGCAATTCATCCTTCAAGAGCCAGAGATATATGTTTTCCTCCAGCCCAAGTGTAAAGATTGATCAGATCTTGTGCTGCATCTGCCTGGTTTCATTAGTGTGAAGAGATTAGTCAAGGACACAAGAGTTTTAGCATAAATTTCATTAACTGGTTGAGACGTCAGCAGTATATGGAAAGCTCTTTGCACATGGAAAGAGTGTTTGCAATCCTGAGTCTCAGGTGACCCACAAGACGCTCCTTCTGAAAATATTTGCTTTCTTTACTTCTATGGAGAGCAAAGGTATAGATGCACCCTGTATGGAAGCAAAAAATCGTGTTGCTACAAAGAAAAAAAGCCATCCCAAGTAGTGTAGAGAAGACAGGGATAAAAGGGAGAAAGGAGTGGAAAGGTACTAGGAATCAGCTTGGAAAGAAACACTTAAGTATGAAAAGTTTGCCCGTTTTAATTTTAAGAAGCCTGTAAGATTGCTTTGTCTGATGAAAATTAGAGGGAAAAGGAATATTATAATTCTGAGGTCTTTGAGGGGGGATGGGACTCCTTGTGCATTCAAGCTGGCTAAATATATCTAAGACAATGTTTTCCCTAGTATGATGAAAGTAATTTCTTGGTTATTGGGTACTTCACATACAAGTACGAGAGAGGAAAAACATGCACAGTAACAGGAAAGGGCAGAGTTCCCAGTTCTTGTTATTTTTCATACAACTAAATTTATGATCTACTGGTCTTACATGAATGTATGAGAACTTCATAGAACCTAGAAGGAAGAAGACTCTAACCCTTTCTGCTGCTACTGCTTCAAAGAACAATCTTCCCTGTTTGGTCTTACTCTAACCTATGAACTCAGAAGCAGGCAAATGAGAATGAAAGATAACAAGAATGACAGCTTAATTTTATTTTTAAGTTACATCTTCTAAGGTTTTGCATGTGATAGTTTAAAACTTGGGGTCAGCAACACTGCAAAAACTTTTATAAAGCACAGAATGACTGTTGTCACATATGAATCTCTCTTTAAAAAAACCCTCTTTTTAAAGCTGGTGAAATCCCTTTAGGTGAGATGCTTTCAAGGGAAAGTGATAAAGCCTTTTTAGTACAGAAGTAGAAAGGTTCATTGTATAGGAGTGGATGAACAATCGGGCGGTCGGACTTCAAATACACTGCAAATGTTTTATGGAGGTGACAGAACGCTCAGTGGAAAAGGAGGTAAGAGTAACTTTTCAAGACTTAAGGATACACTTTTATTGCACGTTAAGCCCCATCTGACTTATTTCCGTATTAGCAGGCCATGAACACCCAGAGTGCCGAAGCCGCTGTCTCCCTCCTTGTGGGGTCAGTATGGTGGGACCAGGCTCACTGAGGTTTATGTGTAATAAGAGCTGACCAGCATCTGAGGCAAGATGTGTGCCTGTACGTGTCCTGCTTTTCAGCTCGCAAGTACAATAAGGCAACACTGGAAGCACCAATATGTCCATAAGTTAAAGATCTTAAGGCATTTTATGGTGTTAATATAACAAGAAAAATTCTCTGAAGGAAGGAACTGGAAAAATAGAAACCATGGGTTAAGAAATGCTTCCCTAGTGAACCTGTGAGAGACCCAAGGCAGAAAAGCAGCCAGTCACGGCATAAGGCTCATGGAAGTGTTGCTCTTGCCTGCAGTCTGCAGTCTGCTCCAGAGGGTGTGAGACCACCCAAAACCAGGGCACCTCACAGTCAGCCAGTTCTGCAGGGCTGTTGGGAAGCTTGCAGGGACCGGTGTTTGTGGGAAGCAAGTGAAATGGAGTGAGGCAGGTGAGCAATAGGAAAGAGGCCTGGAATGAAAAGACAAGTGGGAAGTACTGGGGATCAAACTGCAAGGAGAAGATAGGAAGGAAGGGAAAAGGAAAAGCTATGCTAAGTGGAGCTGTGTGGCTTGGAAAGGCAAGAAATCGGGGTGGGCAGTAGCATTGCTGTTGATCTTGCTCTTCAGTTCTTTCCCAGGTTGTCAGGTCACTTTCTCTATGTCCCTTCTTAAACAAATGCCAGTTCATCCCTTTGTGTTCTCTCCACACCTCCCCAGATTATCCTTCCTTTTGCCTCCAGTTGATGGGTTTCTTTGGTTCCTAACTCCTAGCCTGTATAGGAAGCTCAAAAACTGTGTAGGAAAACCTGAGTTTTCTCATTTTTCTCTGTGTTACAGGAGTGTGTTTGTCACCATCTTTACTGAAAATGTTTCCATGCATGGGAACTAATTTCTTTCCACACACAGAGAGAAGTATATAATTTAGGAAGTCTTGTTGCCTGTGGATAAGGCAAAGGACTCTGTTTTAACACAACTATCAGTCCTTGTTCTGAAAAGGAGGAAAGATAACGTTGCCTGTGTGAAGAAGTCTCAGCTGACACTATCAATTGACTTTGTACAGCAGAGTGTAAAATCTAAGACTCACATGGCATTGCCAACTGAAAATTTATTTCCTTCCTTAAAAAATGAGGATGAGACACTAATAATACTCACAGACTTTGAAAGGAAGTGTCTCTGTGTCAAACTCTGGAGGATTTAAATGTTAGAAGTTGTTCGTAATGTCCAAATAATGGGATTGAACTAATGTTTGTACAATGCTTTGTTCTTTTTGAACAAAAGCTATCGTAGAAGTCCTTTGTAGTAGGCTGTTTGATTCCAGGCACCTCAGCAAGATGCGTAGCTTTCCTGAAATAAGTGTATGATACAGTATAATTCTGTAATATCTTTCCAAATAGCAGGCTGAGAACTACTTCTGTGGGTAACTGAGCAGAACATTAGCTTTTTTAAGATTAAAATATGGGCGAATATTTATTATTCATTCTGTATAAAAAGTGTTATTCATACACCCTTGGACAAAAAAGAGCTAATAAGCAAAACAAAGTGAACTGGAAACACATTGTTTTCCCTTATTGCTTCTTGGGCTGCGCCTGACAAAGGGAGCGTTAAACAGCAAACAAAAGGCTCCGTTGTGCACTTCTCTT
The DNA here is from genome assembly GCA_003697955.1 of Calidris pygmaea. Lineage (NCBI taxonomy): Eukaryota > Metazoa > Chordata > Aves > Charadriiformes > Scolopacidae > Calidris > Calidris pygmaea. Next base: position 432,681 of record QJSC01000318.1, read on the forward strand.
TCCATTTGTCTGGCTCCCTCCAAACTTCTGGGAATTAAAGCACCGCCCTTGTGGTTCCCTTCTTTAAATAAAAATGAGAAAAGACCCAAGACAGGGTGAACTCTGCTGGTTTCAGTTTGATAACATTTCCTGAACAGACTGGACCGTTGTGCATTTCCACTAGGATTGCGTGAACCTAGAAATATTACTAGAGTTGTCTTGAGCTGAGAAAACCTTTGTTTCCCAGAAGGGATCCTTAAAAAGGGTGTGGTGTCGTTTTCTTATTGTTTCCATATGTGTCCACAGAGGCTGACTTATTAGGTGGGTTAGGAATGAAATAATCATCTACATGAATCATCGATATGTTAGTTCCACTGCAAACCAGTGAGCATGTAATCCGACCAGATACATATCCAAAAAGTCTAGCTCTGCATAGTACCTTGTCACTTCACAAAACCTACAGGCTTGAGGGTGGATGAGGTTTCATCAGGAGAGTATAGCATGGCCAGAGTGATCATAAAGAGAAAAAATTAAATAAGAGAGGGAGAGTAAAGAAAAGGCACTTGAAAGTATAAATAGAATCTTTGTTAAAATTACTGCATTCAGATGACACTAAAAAAAAATAATTGCACATTTTTCATGTCTCTTCTCCTGTTACTTCCGTGGGAGCCTAATTTTTTCCCCAAAGAAGTCCCTTCAGTGCTGTGCAGGCTTTCCTTGATCGCATTGTTTTGTTTTGCCTTTTTACTTGCTTTAAGAGTTGGCTTTCAGCCTTCTGTAGTGACTGTTGTGATACCAGCTATATAGACACGTTCACTAGCTGTTTTATACTCTGCTTGCAAAAAGTTTTGCAATCAGTGGATTAGAGAAAAATAAAGAACATAAATGGCACAGTGAATAATAACGTCAGAGACTTGAAGTTCTAATCACCCATAGATAGGGCTCAAAGCTGCTGACTGTTGCTGGCAAAGCTGAGTATTGCCACCACAAAGGTCAGGATGACCTAAATTACTGAATGAGCAAAATTAGGTGTTGCGGTAATGGCAGCGTACTACTTTGTCAGAGATTACTATCCCTGAGTAGCTCTGATTATTGAAATTAATCACCCAGCCTCAGTGAAGAGGGTCATGGTACTGATGCATGAGTGCCAGCATCCGCTTGGCAGCTTTCTCCAGCCTTACCAAGGCACATCATTACCTCTGAGATATCCTGGATGGCCTGGGGAACAGAAAGCAGCTGAGCTCTGGCTTCCTGCTGCAGGGGCAGTCCCATACCTGCATGGGGGTTATACAGGCTATTTAGGAAAGAGAACCTGAGAAGATGAGGAGAGGGAGTTACCTTTCATGTGAGAGAGCAACTGGAGTGCATGGAGCTGTGCCTGGCAGCGGATGATGAGTCAATTGAGAGCTTATTGGCAAGAAAGAAAGAGCAGACCAGTACAGGTGACATTGTACTGTGCGTCTGCTATGGGCTGCCTGACCAGGGAGAACAAGTGGGTGAGGTGTCCTATAGACAGCTAGAAGAAGCTTCACATGCCTCTCTCATTGGTGACTTCAAAAACCCCAATATCTGTTAGAAGGGCAACACAGAAGGCCATAAGGAATCCAGGAGGTCCTGGAGAGCGTTGATGGCAAGTTCCTGACCCAAGTGAAAGAGGGATGTCAAAGACAACAAGAAAGGCTTCTATGAGTATATACAAAAAATATGGGCCTGCTGCTGAATGAAGCCCATGAGAGCATACCCTCAGCAAGTCTGCTGATGACACAAAACTGGGAAAAGTGGCTGATACACCAGAGGGCCATGCTGCCACCTAGGGAGACCTAGACAGGCTGCAGAAACGGGGCGACAAGAATCTCATGAATCACAGAATTGTCAGAGTTGGAAGGGACCTCTAGAGATCATCTGGTCCAACTCCCCTGCTAAAGCAGGAACGCCTAGAGCACATTACTCAGGACTGCATCCAGACGGGTCTTGAAGATCTCCAGAGAAGGAGAATCCACGACCTCCCTGGGCAGCCTGTTCCAGTGCTCCGTCATCCTCACCGTAAAAAGGTTTTTTCTCATATTTGAATGGAACTTCCTATGTTCCAGCTTGAGCCCGTTGCCCCTTGTCCTATCACTGGAAACCACTGAAAAGAGTTTGGGAAGTGTGCTATCTACCAGGACTCCCAGATCCTTCTCCTCAGTAGTGCTTCCCAGAAGATCCACCCCTAACCTGTATTGGTGCCTGGGGTTCTTCCTCCCCAGGTGAAGGACCCTACATTTGTCCTTGTTGAACCTCATTAAGTTCTTCTCTGCCCAGCTCTCCAGCCTGTTCAGGTCGCGCTGGATGGCAGCACAGCCCTCTGGGGTGTCAGCCAGCCCTCCAAATTTTTCAACATATTCATAAATGACCTGGACGAGGGGACAGAGTGTATCCTCAGCAAGTTTGCTGATGATCCCAAATTAGGGATGGATCTTCTGGGAAGCACTACTGAGGAAAAGGATCTGGGAGTCCTGGTAGATAGCACACTTCCCAAGCGTCAGCAGTGTGCCTTTGTTGCCAAGAGGCCAAATGGAATCCTGGGCTGCATAGGAAAGAATGTGGCCAGCAGGTCGAGGGAGGTCATTCTCCCCCTCTACTCTGCACTGGTAAGGCCACAACTGGAATCCTGCGTCCAGTTCTGCGCCCCCCAGTTCAAGAGGGACAGGGAACTACTGGAGAGAGTCCAGTGTAGGGCAACAAAGATGATTAAGGGATTGGAGCACCTCCCTTACGAGGAAAGGCTCAAGGAGCTGGGGCTCTTTAGCCTGGACAAGCGAAGGCTGAGGGGAGACCTTATTTATGTTTATAAGTATCTAAAGGGTGAGTTGAAGGATGTTGGAGCCGAACTCTTTTCAGTGGTTTCCAGTGATAGGACAAGGGGCAACGGGCTCAAGCTGGAACATAGGAAGTTCCATTCAAATATGAGAAAAAACCTTTTTACGGTGAGGGTGACGGAGCACTGGAACAGGCTGCCCAGGGAGGTCGTGGAGTCTCCTTCTCTGGAGATCTTCAAGACCCGTCTGGATGCAGTCCTGAGTAATGTGCTCTAGGCGTTCCTGCTTTAGCAGAGGAGTTGGACCAGATGACCTCTAGAGGTCCCTTCCAACTCTGACAATTCCGTGATTCTGTGAAATTTGGTATCATCAGCAAACTTGCTAAGGATACACTCTGTCCCCTCGCCCAGGTCATTTATGAATATGTTGAACAGGACTGGGCCGAGTATTGACCCCAGAGGGACACCACTGGTCACAGGCCTCCAACTTGACCCCGCTCCATTAATTAGAACCCTCTGAGTCCTGTCACACAACCAGGACTCAATGGCCCCTCATCCAGCCCACAATTCCTTAATTTTCTAATGAGGGTGTTATGGGAGACAGTGTCAAAAGCCTTGCTGAAGTCAAGGTAGATGACATCTGCTGCTCTCCCTTCATCTAACCAACCAGTTACAACATCATAGAAGGCTATCAGATTGGTCAAGCATGATTTACCCTTAGTAAATGCGTGTTGACCAATACCGATAACTTCTTGATCTTCAATGTGTTTGGAGATGACGTCCAGCACAAGCCGCTCCATTATTTTCCCTGGGACAGAGGTGAGACTAATTGGCCTGTAGTTCCCTGGGTCCTCCTTTTTGCCCTTTTTGTGGACTGGTGTGACATTTGCCTTCCTCCAGTCCTCAGGCACTTCTCCTGTTCTCCAAGATGTCTCAAAAATGATAGAGAGTGGCTTAGCAATAACATCCGCCAGTTGTCTCAGCACTCGTGGGTGCATCCCATCAGGGCCCATGGACTTATGGATGTCTAGTTTGGCCAAGTGGTCTCTAACTCAGTCCTCCCCAATAGAGGGAAAGTCTTCCTCTCTCCAGACCCTCTCCCTTGTCTCCAGGGTCTGGGATTCATGAGGGGCAGCTTTGGTAGTGAAGACTGAAGCAAAGAAGGCATTCACGCCTTCTCTGTGTCTTCCACCACCAAGGCACCCACCTCAATCATTAGTGGGCCCACATTTTCCCTAGCCTTCCTTTTTTTATTGATATATTGAAAAGAGCTCTTCTTATTATCTTTAACTGTTGTTGCCAAGTTAAGTTCTCCTTGGACTTTTGCCCTTCTAATTTTTCCATGGCATACCTTTGCTACACCTTGATATTGTTTGTAAGTAGCCAACCCCCTTTTCCAGAGACTGTAGACCTTCCTTTTCTCCCTGAGGTCCAGCCAAAGCTCTCTATTTAGCCAGGCTGGCCTTCTTCCCTGTCTGTTCATTTTACGGGACCTGGGGATGGCTTTATCCTGTGCTTTTGAGAGTTCCTCCTTGAAGTATGACCAGCCTTTCTGGGCACCTTTGCCCTTCAGGACCGTCTCCCCAGGTGAGAAAGAAATGCAAAGTCCCATGCTAAAAGGGGAACCCCATGCACTGATATAAGCTGGAGGCCACCCAGCTGGAAGGCAGCTTAGCAGAATAGGCCCTGGAGGTCTTGGTAGACACCATGTTGACCATGAGCTAGCAATGTGCCCTTGCCACAGAGAAGGCTACTGGTATCCTGGGCTGCATTAAGCAAAGTATTGCCAGCATGTTGAGGGTGGTGATGCTTCCCCTCTCCTCATCAAAGGTGAGGCCACACCTGGAGCACAGTTCTGGGGTTCCAAGTACAAAAGAGACATAGACATGCTGGAGACAATCCAGCAAAGGTCCATGAAGATGGTTAAGGAAGTGGAACACCTCTCATATGAGGAAAGGCTGAGACAGATGGGACTGTTAAGCCTGGAGAAAAGAGGACTCGGGGGAAACCTCATAAATGTATACAAATACCTGAGGGGAGGGTGCAAAAAAGACAAAACCAAACTCTTTTCACAGGTGGTCAGTGACAGGGCAAGAGGCAATGAGCACAAACTGAAACACAGGAGGTTCCCTCTCAACATCAGCAAGCACTTTTTTTGTTGCGATGGTGACCAAGCACTGTCACAGGTTCCCAGAGAGGTGGTAGAGTCTTCCTCCCTGGAGATACTAAAAAAGCGCCTGGACATGGTCCTAGGCAACTGGGTCTCTGTGTACCTGGTTGATTAGTGGTGTCAGTGGTGATCAGGTGATAGATGACCTCTGAGGTCTCTTCCAACCTTAGTCATTCTGTAATTCTGTGTACTACACTTCTATGCAGTAATAGGATACTTAATATGAAAAATGAGAAGTTTGTTACATCTGAGGGGAAAAAAAGAAAGATTCTCTACAACGTGATTAAAGGCAGTGTTCTGCTTGTGGAAACACAAAAGCATGAAATGGTGTTTCTGTAGAATTCTAGCTCAATATTGCAGGCTGCTGCTGCTAAGTGGGTGAAATAAAATGGAAAAATATTATTACCAGGGATAAAATCCATTAACGCACTGCAGTCCAATTAATATTGTGAGTGCTCAGTTTATTGCTTTTGAGGCAAATTAGTTGATTCTTTAACAAGCAAAACAAAAGAAAGATGACACAAAACTGAGAGGGGTGGCTGACACACCAGAAGGCTGTACCACCGTACAGCAAGACCTGGACAGGCTGGAGAGGTGGGCAGAGGAACATGATGAAATTCAACAAGGGCAAGTGCAGGGTGCTGCACCTGGGGAGAAATAACCCCCTGCACCAGGACAGGTTGGGGGCTGACCTGCTGGAGAGCAGATCTGAGGAAAAAGACCTGTGAGTCCTGATGGGCAACAGGATGACCATGAGCCAGCAATGTGCCCTTGTGGCCAAGAAGGCCAATGGCATCCTGGGGGGCATCAGAAAGAGTGTGACCAGCAGGTTAAGGGAGGTTATCCTCCCCCTCTGCTCTGCCCTGGTGAGGCCCCATCTGGAGCACTGGGTCCAGTTCTGGGCTCCCCAGTTCAAGAATGACAAGGAACTGCTGGAGAGGGAACAGAAAAGGCCTACAAAGATGGTTAGGGGACTGGAGCATCTCTCTTACAAAGAAAGGCTGAAGGACTTGAGGCTTTTTAGTCTGGAGAAGAGAGAATGAGGTGGGATCTGATCAACACCTATAAATACTTGAAGGGAGGGTGTCAAGAGGACGGGGCTGGTCTTTTTTCAGTGGTGCCCAGTGACAACACAAGAGGAAATGGGCACAAACTTGAACATAAGGATTTCCATCTAAACACAAGGAGGAACTTCTTTCCTTTGAGGGTGGCAGAGCCCTGGAAGAGGCTGCCCAGAGAGATGGTATAGTCTCCATCTCTGGAGACATTCAAACCCCACCAGGACACGTTCCTGTGGGACCTGCTCTGGGTAGACCTGCTTTGGCAGGGGGGGTTGGACTAGATGATCTCCAGAGGTCCCTTCCAACCCCATATCACTCTGTGACTCTGTGATCAGCTTTTATTAAATGAGGAAAGTGAGCAACTTCAGAAAAAAAGCCACAAGCACTTCAGAATTAATTGCAGCTAGCCATCAAGACGGAAATGAAGCTAGAATGAATCTGACAAGCTATTATAAATGAGAAGAAGCAAATGAGATTGAGTGATGAATCAGCAAGAATCATGCTATAGAAATTAATCAGTTTTCAATAAACCAGAGAGAATGAGGTAAAAGTTTTAAAATTAAGACAGCAAGACAGCTCAGAGGTATATTTTTCATGTTTCCCTTTTCACTAAACTGTTGAGGTATGGTGTCTATGGTTCTGCCCTATGCCGTCTATATTTGTTGAGTGGTCCTGTAATCTAGTAGGAAAATGTTTAATCAAAAATATTTTGATGTTAATGAAACATGCAAATGACAGGTATTAGACTTATAGGCTCCGAAATCTAACTGCAGGTTCACCGAGTTGGAGGTTTAGGATCTTTTAGTATTAATTTGCACTCAGTAAGGTAGATGGCAGTACTGACATGAAATCAGCTCTCCTTCATTAGCCTCAACCTGAGTTTTGCCTTGAGCCTCTGGGGTCACTCAGAACAAACCCAGGTAAGAGGTAGAGAGAGATAGATAGAGTTGTGTGAAGGAGAACCAGATCATTGAATAAGTCTCTCTAGCCTTAGTGGGTCTGTTTTCCGTAGATATATCTAGGAGACAATGAACAAAAGGTCACTCAGCCCAGAGATACATCCTTCATAGAAAAGAACTGGGTACTTTTCATTAAGTGGCTCGATGCAAGCGATTGCACTGAATTATTGAACAGGAAATAATATATTTTAGTCCTTGTTATGGAGGTGACTTGGTGGTATGACATGGTGGTGACAGTTCCTTTCAGCTATTAAATGCATTAATCTATGATATTTATAGCAATGTGTTCTTAAAAATCAATTATTCTTAAATGATTGGATTTCAAGCAGGAAATATCACTTGAGCTCAGCTGCTGTGTAACTTGGTTTAAATCAGCTGGCAGTTTTCCCTGAGCAAAAACTTATGGTCTTTGAAGGGTCACAAAATAATGAGTGAGGCTGTCCTGGCGGGTATTTTGAGGCTTGACATACCGCTCTTTGCATCTGTGTGTATGTTTTGCTCAAGATCATGCTGTCAAGGCCCTGGGAAAAAGCCAGTTGGACTGTTGTAAAAGTCACAACTTCTCATCTGAACTTTTCAGTATTTCACTGTTCTTGGTATTTTATATTGCAATTTGTGATGCTAGTTGAGGAGCTCCACTTCAAGAAGATGCTCAGCACTTGGGAAAGAGACCCTCCTGAGTGCACTGGGGGCTTGCTTCAACAGATATGCTTTCTGGTTTTTTGTGGTGAAAGTTTGACCCTTAAGTTGTTTGAGAAGGCAAAAAGCCAGGGTATCTAGTCCCCATATTTTTCTTTTGCTTTTAATTTGCAGAGGGATTTTTTGTTTCTTTTTTTTTTTTCTTTTTTTTTTTTTCTTCCCCCACAGATCTGCCTGTGGTTGTAGGATTTATGGTGTTAATTCCTCTTTTTAGCCATGGCACATGTTTTAGAAAAAAAGCCCGAAATTAATTTTAAAATGATGGACAACACAGAACAGACCACGGTAGATTGCTCTCCTAGTTAATTACACTCTTGGCAAAAATGAAATAAAAATCCTGAACTTGTCAAGCTTCCAGCCACATGGCTTTTTTCAGTACTTGGCTGCAGTGCTTCACACTGTTGAATTTATGCTCCCTTTGCTGGGATTTAGGCTGATCATACCATTCCTCAATATGCTCTGCTTGCTCACTCGAAGAGGCAGGTTTCCTTAACCTGTAAGCATTTTCGTCTCTCTTCAGATCCACTTTCAGTTAATCAACATGATTTTGCAGTACTAATTAATTCTTTTTTTTAGAGGTAATACAGGGATCAGAAGCTCTCTGTCCCTAGTCAGTATTTCCCTCGTGTGTATCAAATATCACATTTTGCTTTTTATAACATTACCACACTGGCAACTTGTATTCAGATAACCAACAGTCATAGCCTCAAAATATCTTTTTTGATTTACTGCTTCTATTCTGCTAACATAGGGTCCTTCTTTTAAATACATATTTCCTTTGTTATTCCTATGCATGTATAACATTTCATGTAGCCTTTTTCTAAAAAAACCCAACTTTTTGCTTGCTGGAATCCACTAGGAACAGGTAACTGTGGATTGCAGATTGTCCACACGCTTATCTAGATGAGATTTACTATTTTTTTATGTCCCTTATATACTATCATATTACTTTCCTCCAGGCCTCTTGAGTTTCCTTGATGATCAAGATGTACTGAAAATCAACTACAGTAATGCAGAGAACTCATTAGCATTTTTAAGCTCTTAGATGCAAGGTACTTGGACTTGTTAATTGAAGAAAGACTACTTTAAGTAGTCATGTAAAATTAGAACTTTTGGAATAGCAGTATTTCAATGTCATTGTATGCTATGACTGGATCGCAGAAGACTAATTTCATGCACTCCTCCACCTTGTCTTTAATGCAATTCTTAATTCCACCACTTCAATTCAGTAATGCACCAATAATTCCTCAGTTTTTCTGAATATACTCAGAAAAACCCAAGTTTCTTAACTAGCAGGCTTAACTTCTCACTTGCAGTCTGTTTGTGTAACTATCCAAATTATTCCAAATAGTCATCTATCATTATTCGTATTTTAATCTTTGAACTCTCTCTGCTGATTGTTATGGTTCTGAGCTGTTCCCTGCTTTGTGCGGCCAGCCCTTTTAAAGCCTGAAACATGTTTAAATACACATTCATATAGACAGTTCATATATACTACTTTGGACTTTATTCTGTTTGCAATAATAAATCAGAGCAAGTTGTTAAAATATAGGAATGTATAATTTGTGGAGTCAGATTAAACCAGTTTGTCACATAGTTAATCCCATGCATCTGACCATTTTTCAAAGTAAACCTAACCACTGACTACCTCCTCCATGAATCACTTAAGCATGAACTTGTCTGGATACTGACACAGCTTTAAAATTTCAAGCAAGTGAAGTTAATGGTACAACTGACATTTTAAAATGTACTTGAACAATCTCACTGAACAAGGGCTCAAGACAGCTGTGCAGTGGCGTGCAAAGAATCATGCTTCCTGGTCAATGTTGAAACAGAGCTTGCCAAAAAAAAAAAAACAAAAAACAAACCAAAACAAAGAAACCAATGAGGTAAGCTGGGAACATGTCATGTCTGGCAGGAATAATCAGAGCTACCTTTACATGAAAATACGTAATGACGACAGAGAGCAGATTTACTGGTAACATACAGATCTTCATTGGATGAAGATAGCGCATTATGGTCTATCAGCACCATGAGGTGACATGAGGCATTTTGTTTTTAAAATCTTTCACCATATGGAATCATTCTATGGGAAGGCCAAGAGAGAAAATGTCAAATTGATATCCTGTCTTGAGTGGCAAAACTTCTTGCTGTATTTCCAGGAGTCAGGGAGCTGAGTTCTCTCCAGACTTTTAAACACATTTCAACAGTTTTATTTGACTCCTATGTTGACTTCCTACAGCCTTTGAATTTAGAGTGGCAATGATTGTTGAAGTTTGTTTTTGTTATCTGTGTAACTAGTAGTTGGGCTGAAAGTCTTTGACAAAAGTTGCGTTGTTTATATTGTGACAAATCCTATTTCAATTCGTTCTGAGTGCATTTTGGTTATCTGCCAAAATTATCAGCTCAGACTTCACAGTCTGCTCAACACTAGTGGGAGTCACGCTGACACTGTTTCCTCATGTCATTTCATGTCTAAAGGAGGTTTCGTTTAGACTGTAAATGTTGACCTGAGACAGGCCTGGGTAAAGCTTTTTTTTTTTTTCATTTGGAACTGCTGATCTGTTGAACTCAATTTCCTGTAGGAAAAGGTTAGTTTCAACAATGATTTGTTTAATGTTCAAATACAGGAAAAGACCATGCAGATAACTTTAAACTGAAGTTTTGGTTTAAACATTCTAATTGATTTTTAATGTTTATTTTTGCAAAATACAAACACATCAAAACAATTAAGAGATATTTCACCATTACGATTTCTGCTGAGATTTTGGTTTCCCATTCCCAATTAGGACAGGAAGATTTTCACATTCCTGTGGGACAGAAAAACACTTTTCCTTCCCCCATTCCCATGCAAACATAGAAGATTGGAGAGATTGTTTGATGAAACATATTAAAAGGAATGATTTTATATTGTCATAGCAAGGATTAAGTGGAGATGTAGAAACTAGGATAGTAGGAAGGATATGTATATACTAGGATAGTAAGAAGGGTAAAAACACAAATAAATGACTGAAGATACTTGGAGGACTTGCCATTTAATAGCAGTGGGATGGCATAATAAACAAAAAAATTAGTCTGGTCATCTAGTGTTTCTTATGGTGAGATTTATTAAGTTCTTTAACGGTTCCACATGAAGTCTCTTGTCTGTCAGATTGTAAATGATCAAAGACAATGATGTAATAGGACGTTGCTCAATCTGTTGACTACATTTTCCTAGCTCTTTCTCAGCTGCTTTCGTCTTTCTGAGCACTCTTGAAATGCACCTGACCTTTCACGGCTGCTAGGATGTTCTTTTCAAATTTAATATGTTTCATTTCACGCTTATGGATTGGTGTATTATGCATTGCCTTGCACTTGGAAAATCTTCAGAGACTTTATAAATTGCTGATTCTGATGTATCCGTTGAAGGGTTAAGAAATTTTAGTAAGGAAATGAACAGAGATGATAGATAGTTGGCACTTCCAACTAAAACTACTTTGTCAGATTTTAGATAGCAATTATATTTCTTAGATTGTTAGGTTACAGATAGAAAAATAACACTGCATCTGATTTAGAGTAACTTCATGGCATGTCTTTAACAAGTGACCTGTTCAAACCTCTGCAGCATGTCACAGTGAAGGTGAAAAGCTAGCACAATATCATGACATGACAAGCATAGAAATTCTTTTGTCATTGTCCAAGACTCAGTTTTAAAGGGAAAATACAGAATAAGTAGCAGACCTTGGATTTTTAGACAGAATCAGTACTGGAATAGCAGCAAGTCCTGTTCATTCTTGCTGGCGATTATTTTGGAGTGGTCCACAAGACCTAACATTCCTTCCACACCCCTTCTAAAATACACAACGTCAAACGTGTTTCATATAGAGCTGCTCCAACCGAGGCCATCTTATGAGGAAAAATGAAATGTTGTCTTCTCGTGCTTTGTGGTGGTCTACTTGCTCCTTATTTTAAAAATTTGCATGAGCTCCAGAACAGGCATATTCTAAATGCTATCCTATCTATTCCTAGACTCAGCTGAAAATTATACATGTTCAAGTTAGGATTTTTCCCTTATGCTGATTGTTTTGGCATTACTGAAGTGCCCCAGATTTTAATCAGTTCACTCCTAATGCACATAGCTATGAAGAGAAGAAGAATCAGGCATGGAAGGGTTTCACAGTGATCAGCTCACCCTTGCTATGGCAATTATTATCAGACAAATCACAATAAATGACAATTTATTCCTATTATGTACTTTATAAAACCTACACAAAATATAATATTAAAATTTATAAGGTTGAAATAAACACTAAAAATATTTTTTTTAATTTTATTTTAATATTAAAAAGCACAAAAATGTTTTCTTCCCACACCTCAATGACTTGTCTTGTACACACCCTGGGGTACGCACACCACACTTCAGAGACTACTGGTCTAATGCCTGGGTCGCGTGAGTGTCCTTTGTTCCCTTTTCCTCTTCCCAGAGGAAATAAAGGATTTTTTCTCCTCCTGTTTCTCTAATTTACTAATTTAAAGAATTTAACTAATCTGAATTAATGATCCATTTTCTGGTGCTCAAAGTCTGCATCATTTCTTGATTATACCAATAAATAATAATAACTGAATAAGTATGTTAAAAGTGGAATGAAATGTTGTTATTAAACTGAAGTGGAAAAACCGTAGCTGTGAGAAAACTATCAGGACCCTGAGGCCCTAACCAGCCTCACCTGTGATCCCCCCCCCATACCCTGTCAACATGGGTCCCGGAGCCTCATTTCAGGTCACATATGGACCCCTGGGCTTTACCGAAGCGCTTTGTTAAATTAGTTTTTCTTGTGAAAAGGATGAAAGTACTTTATAGCTTAATTAGAATCAAAGAATCATAAAATTATCTAGGTTGGAAGGGACCTTTAAGATCATTTAGTCCAACCATCAGTCTAACTCTGATAAAAAAACATCACTAAACCATGTCACTAATCATAGAATCATAGAATGGTTAGAATTGGAAGGGACCTTAAAGATCATCAAGTTCCAACCCCCCTGCCATGGGCAGGGACACCTCCCACTAAGAACTATGTCAACCCCTCTTTTAAATACCTCCAGGGATAGTGCCTCAATCCCTTCCCTGGGCAGCCCATTCCAAGGCTTAAGAACCCTTTCCGTGGTAACATTTGTCCTAATCTCCAATCTGAACCTCCCCTGGCACAACTTGAAGCCATTCCCTCTTGTCCCATCACCTGGGACTTGGGAGAAGAGACCGACCCCCCCCCCGGCTACACCCTCCTTTCAGGGAGTTGGAGAGAGAGAGAAGGTCTCCCCTCAGCCTCCTTTTCTCCAGGCTGAACACCCCCAGCTCCCTCAGCCTCTCCTCACAAGACTTCTTCTCCAGACCCCTCACCAGCTCCGTTGCCCTTCTCTGGACCCACTCCAGCCCCTCAAGGTCTTTTTTGTGGTAAGGGGCCCAAAATTGGAGACAGCCCTCGAGATGGGGCCTCACCAGTGCACAGAACAGCGGGACGATCACCTCCTGAGTCCTACTCACCACGCTGTTCCTGTAGGCCAGGATGCTGTTGGTCTTCTTGGCCACCTGGGCACACTGTTGGCTCATGTTCAGCCAACAGGCAACCAACACCCCCAGGTCTTTTTCTGCCAGGCAGCTCCAGCCACTCTGCCCCAAGCCTGTAGTGCTGCAGGGGGTTGGTGTGACCCAAGTGTAGGACCGGGAACTTGGCCTTGTTGAACCTCATCCCATTGGCCTCGGCCCATCCATCCAGCTTGTCCAGATCCCTCTGCAAAGCCTCTCTACCCTCCAGCAGGTCAACACTGCCACCCAACTTGATGTTGTCTGCAAACTGACTGAGGGTGCCCTCAATCCCCTCAGCCAGATCATTGATAAAGATGTTAAAGAGAACGGGGCACAGTACCAAGCCCTGTGGGACACCACTCGTGACCGGCCGCCAACTGGATTTGACTCCATTCCCCACCATTCTCTGGGCCCAGCCTCCAGCCAATTTTTAACCCAGCAGAGAGTCCTCCCATCCAAGACATGGGCAGTGACTTTCTCAAGGAGATTACTGTGAGAGAATGTCTCAAAGGCCTTACTAAAGTCCAGGTAAACAACATCCACACCCTTTCCCTCATCCACCAAGCAGGTCACTTTGTTATAGAGGAGACCAAGTTTGTCAAGCAGGACCTACCCCTCGTGAACCCATGCCTGATCACCTGGGTGTCCTTCATGTGCCACATAATGGCACTCAGTATGATCTGTTCCATGACCTTCCCAGGCACCGAAGTCAGACTGACAGGCCTGGAGTTCCCCCATCCACACCTTTCTTGTGGATGGGCGTCATATTTGCTAGGTGCCAGTCAGCTGGGACCTTCCCGGTTTCCCAGGACTGCTGGTAAATGATGGAAAGTGGCTCAGTGAGCACTTCTGTCAGCTCATCAGTGCCCTCAGGTGGATCCCATCTGGTCCCATAGACTTGTTTCTATCCAGGTGTTGGAGTAGGTTCCTCACCACCTCCCTGTGGTTTATGGGGCTTCATTCTGCTCCCCGCCCCTATCTGCTAGCTCTGGGTACTCAGGGAACAACCTACTCTACTACTAAAGACTGAGGCAAAGAAGACATTAAGTACGTCAGCCTTCTCCTCATCCTTTGTCACTATGTTACCTCCCACATCCAATAGAGGATGGAGATTCTCCTGAATCCTCCTCTTGTTACTAATGTATATATAGAAATTCTTTTTATTGTTTTTAAGTTCCAAGGCCAGGTTAAGTTCTACTTGGGAATTGATGATTTATGTCATCCATCCCAACGTTCCCTCAAAGAGAGTAATACTTTTTCTGGAAAATATGAAGTATTTCATCTCTTGGATAATTATAATGTGGGACAGCAGGCACTGTCTCATTTTGTGCTGTATTCTCTCATGGTTATAAACTAAGATATATTCAACAGATTCAGCAGCATTGCCAATACGTGGCTATATTCAGCCTAAGCATCCAATAGACTGAACAGTAAGACAGGATCTACCTAACACCAAAGAAAAGGTGCTGTGGAACATTACGTAAAAATGTTAGGCAATTTCCTAAAATCTTCCTTGGCTTCCTGAATGACTGGGAAATAAGACAAAGAAGCAGTTACTTATTTTCCTTCAATTGTCCTGCTTTGATTTTCTCAGATGAACCAGGTGGCCACTAGCAGCTTCTGTGCAAGAGCTTTTTCTGTCACAGAATCACAGAATGATATGGGGTTGGAAGGGACCTCTGGAGATCATCTAGTCCAACCCCCCCTGCCAAAGCAGGTCCTCCTAGAGCAGGTTGCACAGGAACTTGTCCTGGTGGGGTTTGAATGTCTCCAGAGATGGAGACTACACCTGGGCAGCCTCTTCTAGGGCTCTGCCACCCTCACAGGAAAGAAGTTCCTCCTTGTGTTTAGATGGAAATCCTTATGTTCAAGTTTGTGCCCATTTCCTCTTGTGTTGTCACTGGGCACCGCTGAAAAAAGACCAGCCCCGTCCTCTTGACACCCTCCCTTCAAGTATTTATAGGTGTTGATCAGATCCCACCTCATTCTCTCTTCTCCAGACTAAAAAGCCTCAAGTCCTTCAGCCTTTCTTTGTAAGAGAGATGCTCCAGTCCCCTAACCATCTTTGTAGGCCTTTTCTGTTCCCTCTCCAGCAGTTCCTTGTCATTCTTGAACTGGGGAGCCCAGAACTGGACCCAGTGCTCCAGATGGGGCCTCACCAGGGCAGAGCAGAGGGGGAGGATAACCTCCCTTGACCTGCTGGTCACACTTTCTGATGCACCCCAGGATGACACTGGCCAGGGAATCACAAAGCTACTTGGATTGCAAGGTGTGTAACTAGCTCCAATGGTATACTAAGTAAATGTTATGAGATAGATGGGGAGAGTGGAAACTCCTCTAGGAAACCTTTCAGGAAGCCTTCAGTATTTCTGCTGTTGGCCCTACACAGCTCAGTCTTCAAAGAGAAATTATTGTCACTGCAGAATAATAAATGAAACAGTAACATGGACTTTTCTTGGGAGAAGCTTCGCCTCTTGGAAATAGCTTTGAGTCTCATCTGAGCCTTTGCAAGTTGTTCATTAGTTAGCTGTTACATAAACAGAAAATAATGGAAAACAGATGAATAGGCCGTCAAATAACTTCACACCACGTTGAGGACAAGAGATTGCACTGGGAGCTTCACGTCAGTCAGAAGGACAAATGCCTTCAGAGTGCAACTCAGGATAGCAGTGGCAGTAGCTATTAAGGGCTAGCTAAGGCTCTTTAGGGTCTGTCTCCCATGGGGGAAGAAGCATGCTGCCCACCTCTCTGAGCTTCCTAATCTGGTTCCTTTTATGTGTTCTGTCCTTGCTGCGTTTTGGTACATTGTTGGGGGAGCAGAAGGCAGCTTCCCAGCTCCCTCCCTACCCTCCTCCCATCCCACTTTCTTCTCTATCTCTTAATTCCTTACTTCTGGCCAGTACAGTGAAATAATAGTAATAACAACAACAACTGGAATAATACAAGTCATGAGGGTAGAGTCTGCATGGCACAGTAAAGTTCAACATGGCTATTGCACTAGATCGAACACTTCTTAGCTTCTTGTTGGTCCATTTAAAAAATTTCAGGCAGGTCATCTGCAGACACTTTCCTCTGCCTGCTCCATAGAAATACAGCCCTTGACCTACTGAATCAAACCAGTAATCATTTTACATAGTGTGAACAGCCAGAGTGCCTCAGCACTTGGCCGAAATAGGCTGTCTTCCTAAGCTGTAAATTTCTGCCAAATCCTACACAGAGCTGTCTTTGTATCATTTTTTAAAAATAGCCTTAAGGGTTGAATTTTCAAAGGGTATTGGGTGCATGATGCATTTAAATACTTCTCAAAATCTGATTAGACACTTGCTGGACACCTCTATCCATTTAAATGACTTTTGAAATTCTGCCCATAAATAGTTTTGAAACTTGCAAGAGCTTTGGAAATAGAAGTGATGGAGTTGTCTAAATTTTTGGTGGCATTTAGGTGTTTAGTCAGATTTTCAAAAGCATATGTATGCCTGGGTAGGCTCTGAAAATGTAAATCCAGGTTGCTAAATTATATATGGTAATAGGACTACAGTCTTCAGGGTGTTCTTACTTTACATCCTTCCTGGAACTCTGAAAAAATCCAAGCTAATGTAAGTTTAGATGTTCTCATCCATAAGAATGTCCACATTTTAATTTAAATTAAGAATATGCAATTTTGGGTAGAATTTGTACAGAAACACTTAACTTAAAAAGTTTTATACGTATCTTGTATTAGAATGTATATAGTAATTATATTTTCTAACAATACAATGCATTTATATGTACACATAAAAAACAGAATAATTGACAAAATATAACATAAATTAACATTAAAATAATTATGTATGAGAGATTTCACAGCAACTTTGTCTTGAAGAATTATTTCCTTCACTAAATGACCAATGAACTAATAATATTAACTACTGACTTAATTACAGAACAAAGCTAGGTACAATGCCAGGATCAAAGTATGGAAATCGGATAAATGTAAACATGCACACAAATATTTTGGTAAATGAAGCTTTGATCAAATTGGTCATAAGATCAAAGTAACCTTGTCTTGACATGAACAAAAGATATTATACTTGAAATCGTTATTGAAGACATGAAGGATTATATCCCATTGTCTGTATTTGTTTTATTTTCATGTTTTCAATTTTGAGCCTAGTGGGATGTTTACATGACTTGCTCATCTTTATAGTATCTATTTTGGTATTTGTGATTACAAAATAAACAAGTACAAATAAGTCATTATTCTATCTGGAAAAACATGAGACTGCATATATAGGAAAAGCACAATCAGAACAGATGTGCTAATGCAAGTTCTGACCCTCAATGACCGATGAACCCCTCTTTTCTTTCAAAATAACTCCCCAGAACATGCTACGGCTACTTTTACTGCACACATTCAAAAAAAATAGCTACTGATTATTTTTTTTTTCTGCATCACTAATAATTTATGTGGAACAGGGCACTGATGTCAGTTTCCAGATGTTTTCTCCAAGTCAACATTTCCAATCAGATAAAGATTTGGATATTTACATAAGGCTTTGACTGTTCCCAGCATCCCTTTGATCTCTGTCATACGCTGGGCCCTAAATCTGCACTGGTTGTACGGCTTTGTCTATGTCTTCCCAGAGAGGGTGCGGATCACCTGCAGAATGGCCTTGATTGACTTCCCTCTCTCCTGGAGGTTTAAATGGGCCTGACTAGATCTGAACGTGACCAGTGTTCGGCACTGACAAATCCTGCAGGGCACACCGCAGCCCTGCTGACATCTCATCTGTCTGAGCAGGGGTATTTTGGCTTTGTTTCTTGAGTTTCACTCTTTGATTGATAAGGGTCCACAGGAAAATATTTGTCATTCTGTACCTTTCTGTATCTCAGACACTGGGCTGGATGTGGAGCTCATCTCCAGGCAAGCTGCTGTCATGGTTGCCCTGAAGGTCCTTCTGTTCTCCATCGATGTTGGCTTCTCTTGTTCCTTTTCTTATGAGCATACTCCACCTCAGCATGGGTCTACACCACCATGTGGACAGGCCAGAGGGTAGATTGACAGGAACGTTGTGAAATTCAGCAGGGACAGATGGTAAGTCCTACCACTGGCATGCATGAACCCCTTTCAATGCCACAGGCTGGAGACTGCCTGCTTGGGGAGCATCTCTGGGGAAAAGGTTCTGAAGGATCTCCAGGATGGAAGGGGCTGGAGGACTCTCCTTGCAAGGAGAGACTGGTGCACCAGGAATCATTCAACCTGGGGAGGACACAGCTTCATGGGATATGACAGCAGTCCCCCAGTGCCTATGGGGATGTCATGGAGTAGACAGAGCCAGGGTCTTCACAATGGTGTAGGGCAGAAGAATGCGAGACAACAAGCATAACTTGAAAGAAGAGAGCTTCAGAGTGGATATAAGGAAACACTTTTCCCCATTAGGAGAAACAGGCAGCGCAGCAGATTGCTAAGAGAGGTTGCATGGTCTCTGTACTTGGATGTTTTCCAAACATGACTGGACAGAGCCTGGAGCAGCCCAATCTGATCTCAGAGATGAGCCTGGTGTGAGCAGAAGGATGGACACGAGACATTCCCAATCCAAAATGCTCTTGTGATCATACGATCACCTACTGACATCTTTTTTGGGGCAGTGGACCCTTCTAATCTGTGTTGGTGAGAAAGAGAGAGAATTGTCATGTCTCTAAATATTAAAAGCTTGGGAATAATGGCAACTTCAGAAAGGAGAGAGACTAAAGAAAGAGGGTGATAGGATTGGAGAATGAACAAACAGCGAAGAAGGATAAGGACACATGGACAAGGAGAAAGAAAATGGAGATGATAAGAGATGGGATGGGGAAATGAGTGGAGTGAGGTTGGATGCAAATGACTTCAGGAAGACAGAAGTCTGTAGCTAATGGGAATGGGAAGATGATAGGCATTGTGAAACACTTCATGTTTCAGAGATTAGAGCTGCATTATCAGTTTGTCTTGGGGCATTTCTGTTCCCAAACATGTATGGTTAAAGTGCCATATCAGTGTCACTTGCAAGATCCAGAGTCTGTGTTAATTCCTAATTTTATCTATACTTAAGGAAAAATAGCACTACTGTTTTCAGATTTTTCTTTCAGAACTATGTGAACCACCATCCAAACTATTCATAATGGGTGGCAATATCACTGGCTCAGAAAGCAGAGTTCCCAGCTTTGTGTTATCACAGGGTTTATTGTCTGGCTAAAGGACAAGACGGTGTGCAACGTGTAATCTCTGAGAGCACAAAATCTGGAAATGTGAAAAAAACAGATATTGATTTTGTTTAATCTTTAAAAGCCAGAAAAAGGAAAAAACTACTTGCTATATATTTTAAATATCACTGTTTATATGAACATATTCCCATTAAAACAGTGGGATAGTATCTTTTTGATAGTATCTGATATTAACATTAGCTTGGGGTTATTTGTGTTACTGGATAAGTGAACCTGGAACACAAACCTTGTGGAAAGCTACCTGTTCAAGAATAAGGTTTGATTCTGTCACTCCTTCCTGATGGTCTTTATTCACATAATCAGTGAGCTTCAGTTCTGGCATAAAGTACCACTCAGTTTTGAATAAATGTAAAAAAACCTGGTCTTTACTCAAATTTGATTGTTTTCTTCTTTAAATAGCAATTCCAATTCAAAGGTTTAGGCTAAAATAAAAAAAAAGTAGATAATTGGATTTTAAACTCTCCAGATACTTCACTTTTGTTTCTCGGGAACATTATCTTACCACTATTTTCAAAGGTCTTGACATCTGCCATTCATGTTATTTCATCATGATATACCATTATTGTTCAGGAAACGCAACACTGAAAATAAACAGCGGGTAAGGCCTATTGTAGGAGTTGTTAGCAATAGCCCCTGAAGCGGACAGAAGAAAACATTGAGGCTCCTCTCTCACAGCTGAGCAGGTATTTCTGTGATGAGACACTGGACCTCGTCACCACACTTCTCCCAACAGCTCTGTGTGTGTTCTCCTTGTAATTTGTCATCCTCTACCACAAAAGAGCTGCTTTCCCACTCACAACTCACAGTTAGACTTTCCAGCGCAAATGGTGACATCAGACTCTTCTGCAGCTGACAGAGGAAGTATATTGGGATGTGTGCTACCACACTCTGTGAAATGATACCCATAAGATCAGACCACCATGCTATTACAGCAGTACCACTATTCATATTATTTGCCTTTTGCCTCCCAGTATAGCCCTGCCCAATCCTGCTCTGTTGTCCCACCTCATCCCAGCTCCAAGGCTGTCATGTCTCAGTCACTTCTCTGCATCAGCGGTAGGAACTGACTTCCTCCCCCTTCATCCCATGCTCCTCTCTCTCTGCAGCAAAGAGGCAAAGCATGTTAAAAATTCTGTTGAAGTCCGATATAATTTTCCTGTGAATGTTTCTGTTACAATTCTAGTCAAAGTAAAAAGAAAATTGAGGGATCTTTAAAATGACAGTCAGAATCTGATCTTTAAAATTCTAGTCAGAATTCTGTATACTCAGCTTTCTCATTAGCTTTGTATCTTATAAATAAAGGTTAAAAGTTGTGGGGAGTGAAGAATTGTGGAGATGCGCTGCTGAGCGAGAGCTCAGCAGGTGTTCTTGCACTGATGGGAAGGAAGCCTTGAGGACAGTAAAACAATGTCTTTATATGGTAATGTGAAGGCAACAAAATAGACAGCAAGCTAGCAAGATAACAATATAACAAAACAAATAATAATGACTAATTAGCCTAGGCGCATGAACACTTAGATGTAGCCAATTGTATTGCTCGTAATGGTGCGTGGACAGGCCCCCACAGTGTAGAGAGCACAGCATGTGTGTAGAGAGCACAACGCGTGTGTAGAGAGCACAGCGCGTGATCAAAAGAGAGAAGCCATATATGCTGTAAAAATAAAAAATTGAACGTCTTCGCTTCATCACTTGGCAGAGTCCGTGCCCTTTGTTGCCGCAAAAAGTTCTTTGGTGGAAGTCTATATTTGAGCAGCAATGCAAGAGGCTCAAATGATCAGTTATTCTGAAAATTAGGGTGCCAATTCAGGAGCTAAGGGATCTATGGCATCTCAGTTGAAGAAAGCATGAAAGAAGACTCAAGGTTAATTCTTCTAAACAGCTTGATTTCTACAAGATTTAATCTGTTAATAACATCTAATTCTCTTTGATTGATATGCAATTTTAAGTGTTGTTCACAATTTAGAGAAATGTCTTTGTTTTGGTATTTTTTTAAAATATGAGTGCATTAAAGACAGTGGCATATGTTGAAGAAAACTTCATGTCCCTTGGATCTATATGTATAAACCAACAAACACTGAAATTCTGATTTCTCAGAAAGCTTGACAGAAACATATCCCCATTTCATACTGTTCTATTGAAGTTGAAATAATCTTCTCCGGGCTAATCATATGCATTTATTTCCTAACATATATTTGTTGTTTCTGGAAGTTCTGTTATGTAAACAACTAAATGTGGACTATGTGGAAACATTTCAAACTGCAACACACTGTGGGAAGGGTCCGGCCGGTTCAGGGGATCCTCTGCCTCTCCGGGAGCCTCCACCTGCTCCTTTTCCCTAAGGATGGCGGAGCGGGGGGGGCTCCACCAATCCATTTCCCTGTCACATTCCCAAATGGCCCTCAGTCTTTCCGCTCCCTCCTCCAGCCCAGCCCCCATGCTGAGCAGACCGTTCCCCTGCTCACAGCGCACACAGGCGCTGCCTTTGCTGTCCTCCTGCAGGAGCGACGGACGTTCCACGCAGAGCCCGTGTCTCTGCGGCAGCTCAGTTTGGGTGGCTTTACTCCTTTTGACTGTGCCTGCAGACCGAGCGGAGACAATCCGGGATGTTTCCTTTCATTCAGCCCGTGCCCGCCTTGTCCCTCCCTCCCCTTGTCCCTCCCCTGGGAACCCCCCTGTGCAGCGCCATGGGACCCCCACCCCGCGCTGTGAGTCGGGGGTCCTTGAGCTCTGTGCAGCGCCATCCCAACCTCACCTCGGGTCTTCTCGCTGCTGTTGCCGCCTTGCGAACTGACCATGTGTCTATGTACCCAGTGTTTATCTATGGTACCCACAAAGTACACTTTTTTCCTCTGGACCCAACACCATCATTCCTATGAAATGCATTCTTCTCTATGAGGGGAAGCTATTTCAGTTCCCCAAAAGCATTTTACTCTATATAATTTCATCCACACAGTGTGTAATGAATGGTATTTTGTTAGCACACAACAGAGTATGTTCTCTCTGCAACGGTTCCATGTTTGTGAAGTATCTATTTTCCTCTCAAACACCATTAATTCTAGAAATATGAAAGCATAGTTACCCATGGATCCTCCTATTTCATTTTAATGACCCACAAGGGAAGCAATAATTCTATATACTAAAAGCAATGAGCAAAATTTGTTACATTGGAATTTGGGTCCCAAACTATAAAATGGCAAGGAGGATATGAAATGCACACCTGTAGAAGAGTCATGCTTCATTCATAACACTGTGTGTAAGTACAGAAACTTATATTACTGCAATTACATAAATATTTATGAATGTGAAGAGTTGTTGCTAAAGAGTAGCCATGACCAGGTGGAAAGCTTATGGGTTTGAATTAGGGATCAGGACAACAAAGGGAGCCTTGTGGCAGGAGTCTACTACAGGCCGCCTGACCAGGCGGAGCCGGTCAATGATGCCTTCTTACTCCAGCTTGAGGAGGCATCGCGATCGCAGGCTCTCATCCTGCTGGGGGATTTTAACCACCCCAACATCTGTTGGAAAAGTAACACAGCTGGCTGCAGGCAATCCAG
>QJSC01000318.1:456302-493873 GCA_003697955.1 Calidris pygmaea
GGTCCCCCACAACATCCTGCTCGCCAAATTGGAAGGGTACGGATTTGATGAGTAGACTGTTCAGTGGATAAGGAATTGGCTGGATGGTCATATCCAGAGGGTGGTACTCAATGGCTCAAAGTCCAGATGGAAACCAGTCACAAGTGGTGTTCCTCAAGGGTCCATGCTGGGACTGATATTGTTTAACGTTTTTATCAATGATATATACAGAGGGATTGAGAGCACCGTCAGCAAGTTTGCGGATGACACCAAGCTGTGTGGTGTTGTTGATACACCAGAGGGATGGGATGTCATTCAGAGGGACCTGGACAGGCTGGAGAGGTGGGCCCAGGTGAACCTCATGATGTTCAACAAGAGCAAGTGCAAGGTTCTGCACCTGGGCCAGAATAATCCTCGGTATCAATACTAAGGGATGAGGTATTAGAAAGCATCCCTGAGGAAAGGGACTTGGGGGTGCTGATGGAAGAGAAGCTGGACATGAGCAGGCAGTGTGCACTTGCAGCCCAGAAGGCCGATCGCATCCTGGGCTGCATCAAAAGAAGTGTTGCTAGCAGGTCCAGAGAGGTGATTCTTCCACTTTGCTCTGCTCTGGTGAGACCTCACCTGAAGTCCTGTGTGCAGGTCTGGAGCCCTCAATATAGGAAGGATATGGACCTGATGGAGCAGGTCCAGAGGAGGGCCGCTGAAATGATCAGGGGTTTGGAGCACCTCTGCTACAAGAATGGGCTGAAGGAGCCGGGGTTGTTCAGCCTGGAGAAGAGGAGGCTCCAGGGAGACCTAAAAGTGCCTTCCAGTACCTGAGGGGGGCCTACAGGAAGGCTGGGTAGAGCCTGTTTACAAAGGCCTGTAGTGGCAGGACGTGGGATGATGGCTTTAAGTTGGGAAGGGGCAGATTTAGATTGGAGATTAGGAGAAAGTTCTTTACTGTGAGGGTGGTGGAGCACTGGAACAGGTTGCCCAAGGAGGTGGTTGAGGCCCCTTCCCTGGAGATACTAGTGTTCAGCATAGCCTCAGTTCATGTTAACAGCACCTGAAGTCATCATAGTTGAATTCACCGCAAGAATAGGAGACACCCTCAAGAACTTGGCATTTCTTAGTCAAGTATTTACATCACTTTTTAATTAGGTGTATTTCGAGTAACAGGACTTCAGAATCTTGCCATAGACACTGCTAGAAATTTTAGGAAACACCAGTATTTTAGAGGCTAGCAAAATATTTAATTTGCTGTGTTTCAGAACTTTGAAACTGCTCAGTTTTATACAGCCAATATAAAATCTTTAATCAGCTTTCAGGTATAGTAAATTTTAAGGGGATTAATCAAGTTTATGAGTAAGTCAGGCATGTGCAAGAGGTAATGAAGGTTGTCCTTAATTGTTGAAATCCTGTCCCCATCCCTACATAAAATGCTATTGCAGTTGATTTGTCTACTTTCTTGTGTTTAGTTTTGCAGGTGTTCCCTTGTTCCTGGACCAAAGCATCTGTTGCATACATCTGCACTGGTGTCCTCATCAGGCATCAACTAATCAACTTCACTGGGGGTTTTATGGTTATCTTGAACAAGGTAACACATACACTTCCACAGGAGATGAGGATATGCAAAATCTTGCTAGAGACACTAGAAAGTTTTCAACTATATTCCTTATCATAATTAAGAGAGCTCAGCATACACGTATCTAATACAGTACCTGTCAGCTTGGATGACTTGGCGTAAGTTGCATTTCCGTTTGCCAAGTGCGTGTTTGTTTCATTGCTGCTATAACTTTTAATGAATTCCTCATAATGTATTAATATACAGTACTAGAGAATCTGCAGTCTTTCATCTAGTTGACAGAATCTAGTAAAAAAGCCACAAACAGAAATTAAATTTGGTGATCAATGAGGCTAATTTCCTTAGTGTCTAAAATAAAATATTTTCTATACTATTTATTGGAAAAAATTAAATGTATATTTGGATATAAAATATGCATATTATTTGTCTCATTCTAAACTCACTAAGAAATGAGCACAGTTAGTCTGAAGTGAAATCTCCAAAAGGAATTAGAACCCTTGTTTGAAAGCTATTTTATAAAGGGAGGAAAACATGGCGGGAAGGGGAGGAATGATAGAATCACAGAATGGTTAGAGTTGGAAGGAAACTTCAAGATCATTGAGTTCCAACCCCCCTGCCCTGGGCAGGGACACCTCCCACCAGACCAGGTTGCTCCAAGCCCCATCCAGCCTGGCCTTGAACACTTCCAGGGATGGGGCAGCCACAGCTTCTCTGGGCAACCTGTTCCAGTGCCTCACCACCCTCACAGGAAAGAATTTTTAAAGACCATTCTCTTGATATCTTCAAGGGAATTGATCACAGATTCTTGTGGACAATAAAGTTTTAACACTCCACACAGACAGTGTATGTTCTGTTGTAAACACTCCATTACAGATGTTGCAAATACAGAAGATGAAAATATTTAGGCCATAGCATCTCTAATTTACATTTCAAATTTAAAAAAAAAAAAAACAAACCAAACAAACCCAAACAAACAAAAACTTTGTGTGACCTCTGGAGCTAAGTAACAGACCAGCACTGATTCGCCGGTCAGGAATGCAGCATTATACAATGTAGGAATACCAGGAGGAAGGATCAAGTCTTTCCTTTAACTTTAAAATTCTAGAAACTCTGTAAGCAAACTTACTGAAGTGGCATTGTCTTGTACATCAGTCTTCTGCTACAAGTAACTGCATGGATTTTTTACAAACCCATTTAACTTGAAGTCAGAACAGTAAATAAAAGAATGAAAAACCTCACTGACTTATAATAAGCTACCAGAAAGTTTGAAAAGTTGATTGGTCCCAGTAACTCAATAATGTCAGTCTAACACAATTCCCTTGGCCGCATGACCTCCCTGCTGTTCCTAAGAAAATACCTTTGTAGAAACCTCTATTATAAAAAGTTCCATACTTTTTGCACTGGAATATATTGTTTCATCCCAAAAGGGATGAAATACTGTATTCAACTAAAACATTCTTATAGCCCTATTAATTAGAATGAAATAAAGTCATCTGAACAAAGACAATCTTGTCATATCATTAACTGTTTTGCTTTATTCATATGCAGAACATTCAGATTTCCACAATCTAGTCCAACAGACTAAATTTGAACTAGGATTCAATCTACGTTTCAACTATGATGATGGAACAAGTGAAGGCTTCTATGATGTCACACTTGTTTCTCATCTCAAAAAAAAAAATCAGATCAACTAAACCAAATACATTTGAGATTGAGGCATTTATTAGGTAAGTAAATCATATGTCTTTCCTACTCTTCCTCACATTAGATCACATCATGCTCAACTCAGTTCTTCAGCAGAAAATCTACTTTTCATGCTGAGACATGTGGAGCAACAAGAAATAGCATCTGTGTTTCCAGCATGTGCACATAGCTGAAAGGCCAAAGTCACACATTAGACTTAACAGCCCAGAACTCATACCAGAATGAGTAAATAAGTTACTAAAGAGCCTATTTACACTGTCTGCTCACGTTTGGTGGTTTGAATATAAGTTTTGCTGAATAAAAATAGGTAAACATTATAAGCTAAGCCAAAACCAGAGCTGCAGTATGATAATACTGTTTTCAAAGTTTGAAGGAAACGTGTTGACAAGTCAATAATTTCAGTTCTTTATCTCCAGGTAGGTCTGGAAGCAATAATTTGAATCACTCTATCTGGTTTTCCACAATCACAGGTAACCACTTGGTATTATATTGTGTGCCTTTATAAAGCTATTTTTAAAAAAGTCACATAACTGCAAATCTCAATCTGGAAACTGGGAAACACTTGAATTTGTTCTCAGTCATAATCTTTTAGCTCTCCTTCACCCTGTTTTCTTCTCTAAACTAAACCAGCTGTTCTATTTTCATCTCTTCTCATCAGCTAGGGTCTTGCTCACTATCACAGCTGCATTTCCAGGCTGAACAAGCCCCTCTGGACTGTGGCAGATTAGACATACTCAGTATTCAAGATGAGGTCTCATCAAAGCACTGTACTCATGAAATAATTCATTGAACGCCCTCAGAGTATGTTCGCCTTTTTAATAACCTTAACAAATTGATACTTTATAGTTAGGAGCTTAGTAATGGGCTTTTAACATCAATATTTCAAAGCTGGCCAAGACAGCACTCACTAACTCTGACTCTGCTAGTTGCTTGATGATGATGCTTTGTCAGCTAATTTCTTGGCTGCGTACCCCTAATGCTCTAGTGCACATTGGTTTAGCAATGTGGGAAAATTTACGCTGCCACTAACCATGTGTTTTGTGTTCCCTGAATGAAAAAATTTTGTCTTCAGAAATGTTCCCCACTTTCTAAGAACTATACATTTCCCACAAAAAAAAAGTCTGTCTATACCCTTTCATCACAACTACTTTACAAGACCGAAATTACTGTGCATTCCATACTCTCTTTAAAACAAATAATTGAAATGTGTTGATTGGGATTTTGTGCTATATTCACTGTAATTCTGATATTACATTACTGCAATAAATTAGAAAAAACTTGATTAACTGAGAACATTCTTAGACACACAAATACACTTTTGAATGAATTTGCAGTTCTTTGTTCTTCTTTAAATGTGCTAAACACATGTTTAATAATGACATTTTAAATCTCAGAACCTTCTCTACTGTGTGGTTTATTTAGGATGCGCTTTTTCCCTTCAAGTTTCAAGAATTTTGCTTCAGTAATTATGGTTGCATGTGTCTTTCCTTCAGCTATAAAATTTATGTTCCATGGGGAAGAATGCATTTTTTCATCTAGGACGCTAACTAATCTCATTGAAGTAAGTCTTTCTGGTCTCAAGAATTTCACATTCTGTTTCACATCATGTGATGCTTCAACTAGAGAGATGAAGATTTCCTCCATGGAAGGTTATCATCTTTTCTGGAACTTTATTTTCCCCTGAGGCCAACAAGAGCCAGTTTTCCCATTTCCTGATCAGTTTTTCATCTTAAACAGTTATATAAGGTGTGGGAGATCATCTGAGCATATTTTAAGAGAAAAAAGGAAAGAAAACATACCTCAAAAGACAAACCAAGCAAACAGGACCAGGGAAACTGCTTCAGACTAGGACTGTAGTTCACATGGACTCTGATCCCAACGATATTGCTTCCCTCCACAGTCAGGAAGGAGCCCTGGTTTCAGACATGCCATTGCCTTTAGCCAGCATTGCATTCAGCCAGCCTGTTCCTCCGTTTTTTTCCCTGCCTTCCACATGTCTGTCAACTCTGATGAATCCCAGTCTCGGTGTCCTACCCCTTCCTGCTCACAGTACTCGTGAATGTGTGTGCCAGGCTGTGAACGCCACTTCCTTACAAGTGCCTGTATCACTGCTTGTTACTGTCTTTTTTAAACCTGAGTGGTCTCTCATTCTTTGAACACTGCCAGCAAAGGTGACAACATAAATTTTTATAACAGCCTGACGGATAGGGAGGATTATAATTTCAATCTCTGTGCGTAAGTACCATTAGGCATCCACCAAAAATAAAAGCTATTTGTTAATTAGTTCATATCAGATTCATATTTACAATTTTGAAATGATTGTTCACCAATCATCTGTACAGCTGCCCCTGTTCATTCTTCCTTTACTGCTATTTACAGCAACACTTCCTTTCAGTTTTACAAACACATAGGAAAAAAAGTCATGCTTCCATGCAAAAATGTTAAAGCAAAAATTCCCCTTTATGTGTTTTCTGATAAGCAATTTTGATATGGCACATTTAAACTTAGCTGTATTTACAGGCTAGCAGTTTTCACAGCAAAATTAAAAATATTGTCATTCCCATTGCTCCTTGATGTGAATTCAGTGTTTACACTGACATCCTCTCTTTAACACAAATCACTGAAATCTGTTGATTAGGATTTTGTGCTATATTCACTGTAATTCTGATATTATATTACTGCAATTTACTGTAGACATAATGGGCATGGTGTTTTTGAGATATTTATCAATGCTGTAGATGGATGCTTCAGTATGGGCCGACTATCATGGTAATAAAGGGATAAAAAAAGACTGCTCTAAAATCTTCAGTAGCTTTCTGTGAGCACTTAAGCATATCTGTAAAGAAACAATTATTTAATGTTACTGCACTAGCATCCTAATGGAGCTGAATAAGCCGTCATAAGCGTGGCATGTTCTATTCAGATTTCAAAGCTAGCTTAATAAAGATACTTAAAGAGCTATTGTTGCTTCCTTAGAGGTTGTTCAGAAACCTTTCCATCCAAAAATAAAACCAGCGCGTGATATTTTACCAAAAGGAAATGTTTCTTCACCATGCACTGTTGAAGAAAAAGCAAAAAAAAAAAAAAAACAACATAAGAACAAAAGCATAAACAGGGTTACAAATGCATACTTGTAATAGAAGTCAGAGGTGAGAACAAGGGGATCCATGAAACAATCAGCTTGTTACATCTTTGGTGAAGCATCCTGCTTCCCATAGTGTTCTGCATACCTGCTGTCTGAAGAGGGTAAATGACACCTACATTGTATTTGACCAGTTTTGTCTTATTGTACCATTGGTAAACATTTCTTTTCCTAAATTGCTGACAATTTATAAGTTTATAAGCTGATTTTTTGTCCTTCATAAAAAAACAAAGTTAATGAAAACATTGCAAATCATGCACATGTTCATTTACATGTAAAATCAATGAAGTTAGAAGCAGACAGACCCCATCAAAATGATGGGCAAGATAACATGCTGTAATGTGGGGTGACTCCACCCCAAAAAGTCAAAAGTCACTCAACATATATTTTTACTTGGGCGGAATGAAACAGCCAAAATATTTACACCAGTCATATCCATAAAGTAGACAAACTGTGATCTCTTTTCCCACTTACTTTTCTCCTGTTTTCCCCCTTATTCCTCTTCTCCCCCTAGATATAGATACAGAAATAGTATCAAACTTGTTCAAAGATACACTATTCCAACTGACAAGCATTTTTGGAGACCCATTAAGCCGGTAATCAGGTAATATCATTTCGCACCACTTCACAAAAAGACACAGGAGAAAAACCCTTTTTGGAAGGTAAATCATTTTATTGTTCTGCTTGAGCACCCCTTTGGGGTGCATTTCTTTCTGTACTGGTCTCCTACCTGCAGTCACATTTCTGAACAGTACACAAATTACAAGAATTTTTGTCTTTCCCTGAGGCAATTTTTATTTCACTGTTTCATTGAATCCTATTTTCATAATGTTGCCCCACGCCTGTATTCTGTGTACCCAACATCTGAACACAGTATATCGCACTGTATTCACTTTAATTATAAAAATGATATTTTTATGACAAGTGCCTCACAGATGCTTCAGAGCTTTTGGAAAGGGTTATTAAGCATTGGAATGGGCTGCCCAGGGAAGTGGTTGAGTCACCGTCCCTGGAGGTATTTAAAAGATGGGTAGATGTAGTGCTTAGCGATATATGGTTTAGTGATGGTTTTTGTCAGTGCTAGGTTGATGGTTGGACTAGATGATCTAAAAGGCTTCTTCCGACCTAAGAAATTCTATGATTCTATGAAAGAAAAAGACAGAATAAAAAGCAGTATGCCTTCCTTTTTTCTTTCCTCAGATTTGATGCAAAACAGTAATTTATTAAATGCTGAAATATTATTAGGAAAAGATTTGGAAGTCTTGGAAGAGATGCAAGTCACATAGAATCAGAGAATAGATGAGGTTGGAAGGGACATCTGAGATCATTTAATTCAACCCTCCCTCCTCAAGCAGGGTCACCTAGAGACCATGGACCATGGTGCCCAGGACCATGTCCAGGTGGCTTTTGAGTATCTCCAAAGAGGGAGACTATACAACATCTCTGGGAAACCTAGGCCAGTGCTCAGTTGCCATCACAGTAAAAGGAGGTTTCCTTGTCTTCAGAGGGAACTTGCCTTTGGTCCTGTCACTGGGCACCACCGAAAAGAGCCAGGCTTTTTAAATTTTTTTTTTCTTTCTTCTTTTTTTTTTTTTCTTTTCATTTTCTGTAAGAGGAGGATGCATCTTTGTACCCTATCCTTCATGTATTTTCCGTTTAGGAAATTCAAAGATATTACCCATTTTGGAAAATAATTTAATAAGAAATTGTTACTTAATGGAAACTTAAATACTCTTAAATAACCAATTTTGATGATTTTGGAAGAAATGGCTTTTAGTGGAATATCTCTGATGCAATATCCTGTGGTTAAATCTAATGGTTTAGGGTCTACAGAACATAGCTCTAAAAGATTTTAGGCTGATAATCTCAGGGAATCTCCATACAGAAGATGCTGTAGAGTTTCTAAGTGCTCAGCTCTGTGTTCCTGAGGTGTGTATCTTCCTCTCCACAAAGCTGTCAGATTTCCAAAGATCTCATTAAAACAAAAACAAACAAACAAACAAAAAGAAGGCAAAATTCATTTGAAATTGCAGTTCTTATTCCTAAGGAAAACAAAGCTCTATTTGACTGATTTATGGAACAAATACATACTTGACATTTCATATTTTTCCTGTAAATGGGAATATCTTGCTAGCTGCAATTTCTACTAGTTTTATTATGATAAAATTACTGAAGTAAATATTTTACTATGCTGGGTGTTATGTAAACACTTAGTAAGACATATTAACTAACCACCACAGTTTGGAAGTTCTATAGGTAAAGCAGATAAAGGTAATGTTATTCTTCCTATATACAGATGAAGAAAAGCAATACAAAAGCCTGGCGTTAATTCTTAGCTGGAGGAAATAATTAGAATTCTATTTACTTCAGTAGTATTTCACTGATTCAGACCTTCTAGCCATAATCTTCCAAGGCCAACAGAATACTTGCAGTATGGATGACAACAGATTTCAGATCTTCTGGAGACCTTTGCACACAAGGCATGCCTTTTGGTAAAACAGTGGAGAAATTTACTTAACTTTTTTTTTTTTTAATCACTATTATACTGTATTGGAATAGATTAAGATGTTACTGCAACATTCTACAGCTACAGAAAAAATGTAATTAACCATGGAATGTATTGCTAGAGTTGTTAAATTGGCTTATTTTAAGTTTTGATTGTCTACACATTTTATTTGACTACTAAAGTTACTAAAATGAAAAATAATTTGATTAATCCTTGGTGGATTTGTCTCCCGAGATTTATGTACCAAAACTATTTAAAAAGCAAAATGTTTAGGCTAAAGATTGGTTCCAATGATAAAGTTCAAATGGGGCTGCAGACTTCTTGAAAGCCTGGGGATTCAAGCATTTTTGGTCAGACATCAACTCTATGTCCCATCTTTGCATAACATTTTCCTTTAATCAACTGAAGGTTTTGTTACTAAGAATATCTACTGTTTTGCAAAAGGATCTATGACAACAGCTAATTTATTAAATATTTTGATTGTGTAATGTAGTCTCATGGTTAATATCCAGTAACATTATTGGGACAATGGCAATTTTTGGCATAAAAGAGTTAGTCTTGTTAAGTATCACTAGCATCAATAGTGGAAAAGAAAACGTGTAGGACCTTGGCTCCTACACAAAGTCATGCTGTGGGATGCAGTGTAACTGTCCACAGAATGCACTGTGCTTTATCAGAGCAGGTTCCTTCTGCAGGTGCCCTGGAGGGGAATCATGCACTGGGCCATAATGTTTTTTTTATTTGTTTGGTTTTTTTACCAATACTGCATCATGTGCACTTTGTATAACAGACTACCTTAAGCCTGACAAGGCTAATGGCATTTTTGCAGTCTGGCCCTTATGTAGCACAACTTTTTTTCCTATTATTCAGGCTAAAGAACATCTGACTCAGCAGGTCATTGTAAATTAAGATCTCGTTCTGAAATTTACAGATAACTTAATAAAACAAACTGTGATCCTTGCTGGGAGTTTAGTTTATCATAAGAAGCAGCTGGCACATGACTTCATCGGATAACAGAGATATTTGTGTTTTGTAACTGTCTTATCCACTAGTAAGAAAGTTACTTAACCTGCTTTCCTGGAGCTGCTTACTTCCCCAGGCAACAGGATGGAGAAGACAAATCACGCGCCGACAGGCTTGCCAACATGACCATAAAACATCCTTCCTTTTCAGTCAGAATTAACACACAGGACAAAGCAGGACCTTTCTCTGCTGCAAGAAAGCCCAGCCTGAAGAAAAGTTTTGCATATTTAGCTTTGAAAGTATTGTAAACAAAGAGGCTATTTGTGACTTAAGAGCTTTATCTCCAGTAGAGGATGACTTCAAGTAAAGCAATGTTACTGTACAAGTAACGTCAGGATTCACTTCTGCACATGAGGGTTAATATATTGGATATTTTTTTTACTATTGCTGAAACTTCATCCAACAATTCAAGAAAAAGTCCATAACTGAATTGGAAGGGAATTGTTCTCACTGCATGGTTTACAGACCTACTGTATTTAGAATGGTTTATTTTTATGACATCTGCATACTGCACATGAGCCAGGATGATATCTGCACAGCTCATTCACTGTAGATGTTGGAGATAAAAATGGTTCAGTATACACGGTTCTGACACAGGAACAAATGGGAAAAAAAAGGGAACTTATGGAGCCTTGAAACTCAGACTGAAATAGGCTGAAAATAGGCTTCATTTGGAGTCACTTGTATGGAATATCCCTCAGTTGTAAGAATTCAATTTATAATGCTATCCTCCATATTATATCAGAGAACAGGGATCACTAGATTCATGTGACTCTGACAATGAGATATCTTGCCTCTGTTTTATGGTTATCTACCATCTGAATGACAAAATGACCCTAAGCATTTGCCATCCTGTGGCACAACTGACTTCTGTTTTGCTTTTATCTGGCTGAAGACATAAACAGCAGAGAACTAGTAGAATGCAAGACTGGGGTATTGTTGTGGGTTTTGTTCTGTTTTACTCAAACCAGTACAGGTAAATTAAGCATTAACCTGTTCTGGTGATGAAAATTGCCAGAGATGATAGATTTTTATTATTGTGGGTGAAAGAACAAGTCTATCTTGTAACTGTGACTATGCAGTCTCTAACACACAGCTTTTATAATCTTCTGTAATAAGATTATATAATCTTATATAATCTTTTATAATCTTTATAATCAGCTGTGCAGACTCCTTGAAAACCAGTATTTTAATTTCCTCCTCCTGCAAGACAATGGCATTTCCATGCACACAGACAAGCCAGCACTTTGACCCAGGATACATGAAGCTTTTTCTTTGATCTCACTCCTTCTGTGCTATCTCCTTGTTCCAGTAACTACTGAGATTTTTCCATACTTGGTTGAGTTGTAGTGGACACTGTTTTAGGGATGGGGCAACAAAGCTGAACTTTATAAGCTTCCTGTATTTAGAATGGTTTATTTTTAATGACACCTACATCCTGCACATAAGAAAGAGGATATCTGCATAAGTCAAAGATAAAAAAGGATCAACTGGAAATAAACCTGCCTCCTTGCCATAAACAGGGTTATAGATGGAGAATATTAGATCCAGTTTGTGTAGGAACACCATACAGATTTTTAGTCCTTGTTACCCTCCTGAATTCTATATGGAGATTAAAAGTTAGTTGACCAGCCTTCAAAGCATTAACTAAAATTTGTTCTTTCCTTTCTACTTTCTGAAATATCCCTGCTTTCTGAAATATGCCTACACATTAGAAATGGAACGGTGTTCCAAAGTCTACAATGAAATCATTATAAATTTTGACAAAGTTAGCAAAATACAATTATGACTGAAAAATGATGCAGTATTTCCATATACTGTACCTTGTACTAAAAATTTTGCTTTCAGTTTTTTTATGGAATGCACCCACAAATGTATAAGATCATGATTTTAATAGAAAACCATTAAAATATTTTTTTGTCCACAAAATATCAAGCTTTTAACTAATGTATATATAATTTTCCTTTTCAAATTTGACTTGACTGAAAACAAGCAAACAAACAAAAAACCCAACCAAAATAAGGTTTATTTTACCCTTGTATTTTGTGGACAAATCTTACAGCTTCCATATGCTAGATGCAAGTAGACATTCCTGGTCTATTGGACAGCCAAGGCATCCAGAACCATATTTTAAAATACTGATAGGAACTGATTTCCCAGACATACAAGCAACAGGGCTTAGGTACACATCTTCTAGGGCCCTGGAAGGCAAGAGGTCTCAAGAGAGCTGGGCAATATTCAAACATTGCCTTCTCCAAGCTCAGGACCAGTGCATTCCGAAGAGCAAAAAATCGAGGAAGAAAAGCAAGAGACCTGGGTGGTTGAGCAGGCTAAAGTGGAAGAAGGAGGTTTACACCGAGTGGAAGAAGGGACTGACCACTTGGGAGGATTACAGAGAAGCTGTTAGACTATGTAGGGAAGAAACAAGGCAAGCCAAGGCTTCCTTGGAATAAAAATTGGCAAGAAATGTCAAAGACAACAAGAAGGGGTTCTTCAGTTATGTTGGAGGCAAAAAGAAAACTAAAGAAAATGTGGGCCTGTTGTTGAATGAGTCGGGTGCCATGGTAACAGAAGATGTAGGGAAGGCTGAGTTGCTGAATGCCTTCTTTGTCTCAGTCTTTACTGCTCAGGCCAACCCCCGGGAGCCATGGACTTTGGATGAATCACGGAAAGTCTGGACTAAGGAAGATCTTCCCTTGGTGGAGGAGGACCAAGTTAGAGATCAGTTAAGAAGGCTGGACATTCACATGAGTCCATGGATCCAGATGGGATACATCCGAGAGTGCTGAAGGAGCTGGCAGAAGTCATTGCAGGGCCACTCTCCATCATCTTTGAGAGGTCCTGGAGAACAGGTGAGGTGCCCAAAGACTGGAGAAAGGCCAATGTCATCCCAGTCTTCAAAAAGGGCAAGAAGGAGGACCTGGGAAATTGCAGACTGGTCATCCTCACCTCCATCCCTGGAAAGGTGATGGAACACCTCATCCTGGGTGTCATCTCAGAGCATACGGAGGAAAAAAAGGCTATCAGAAGTAGTCAACATGGATTTACCAAGGGGAAGTCATGTCAGACTAACCTGATAGCTTTCTATGATGGCATGACTGGTTGGATAGAGGAGAAGAGGGCGGTGGATGTTGTCTACCTTGACTTCAGCAAGGCTTTTGACACCGTCTCCCACAGCATCCTCGTAGCTAAGCTTAGGAAATGTGGGTTAGATGAATGGACAGTTAAGTGGATTGAAAACTGGCTAAAAGACGGAACCCAGAGGGTCGTGATTAGGGGCACAGAATCCAGCTGGCAGTCTGTAACAAGTGGTGTTCCCCAGGGGTCAGTACTGGGTCCAGTCCTCTTCAATATATTCATCAATGACCTGGACGAAGGGATGGAATGTACCTTCAGCAAGTTTGCTGATGACACAAAACTAGGAAGGGTGGCTGACACACCAGAAGGCTGTGCTGCCATACAGTGAGACCTGGACAGGCTGGAGAGTTGGGCCGAGAGAAACCTAATGAAATTTAGCAAGGGCAAGTGCAGGGTGCTGCACCTGGGGAGAAATAACCCCCTGCACCAGGACAGGTTGGGGGTGACCTGCTGGAGAGCAGCTCTGAGGAGAAAGATCTGGGAGTCCTGGTGGACAACAGGACGACCATGAGCCAGCAATGTGCCCTTGTGGCCAAGAAGGCAAATGGCATCCTGGGGTGCATCAAGAAGAGTGTGGCCAGCAGGTCAAGGGAGGTCATCCTGCCCCTCTACTCTGCCCTAGTGAGGCCCAATCTAAAGTACTGTGTCCAGTTCTGGGCTCAAGAAGGACAGGGAACTGCTGGAGAAGGTACAGAAAAGGGCCACAAAGATGATTAAGGGCCTGGAGCATCTCTCCTGCGAGGAGAGGCTGAGGGACTTGGGTCTTTTTAGTCTTGAGAAGAGAAGGCTTAGGGGAGATCTAATTAATGCGTACAAATACTTAAAGGGAGGGTGTCAGGAGGACGGGGCTGGTCTTTTCTTGGTGGTGCCCAGTGACAGGACAAGAGGAAATAGGCACAAACTTGAGTATAAGAAGTTCCACCTAAACATGAGAGGGAACTTCTTTACTGTGAGAGTGGTAGAGCACTGGAACAGGCTGCCTAGAGAGGTGGTGGAATTTCCTTCTTTGGAGACATTCAAAACCCTCCTGGACAAGTTCCTGTGCAACGTGCTGTAGGTAGACCCGCTCCAGTGGGGGAGTTGGACTAGATGATCTCCAGAGGTCCCTTCCGATCCCATATGATTCTATGATTCTATGATTGGCTGAAACACCCAGAAGCAGAACATCCGGAGACGAACAGAAACTCCTTTCCTTGCCTCTGCTAGCGATTTGCAACTAAACAGACCTGGAAGATGCTCAGTCTAAGACAACAGAAGAGTCTGAGAGACCACTGCCCAAATGCTTGGCAAATCTCAGGGGCTGAGGAGTGGGGCCAAGACCCCCTTTGGGATCTTCTCTCTGTACCCCTCTGCTGAAACAGCTGGGAAAGTGGTACAGGAGTTGCCTATACCTGAGCAGGGACAAGCAAGATACAAAGGGAGCGAGGAGGGAGAGAGCAGTGGGAATCACAGTGGAAGAGCTGTCAAGGCTCAAAGGAGCCAACATTGTTTCATAGAGCTGAATTGAATCAAAAGCCTGCTGCTGTCCTCCTTTGGTCGATGCCTTATGAGATAAGAACTTAGCCCCCTAACCACCCACCACTTATTGCCATTGCCATTTCAGCTGAAGTGGACTCCCAGTGCAGATGAGGGTGAAATTTCCTCCTGCTTCATTCATGTCCATCTTCAGCTGACATTCTTCCTTGTATAAACCCGAAATCTCTAAATTAGATTGTTCCTTTTATTCTGTGTATTATCATTATTATCGTTTGCCTCCCTAATTAATTTTCCTGTGCTGAAAAGGACTGTGACATTCTTGAATCAATCAGCAGAAAATCCCTCCCTGCTTCAGAGCTGCATTTAGATCATATTTCTGAATTTATGAGAGCAGGTGACTTGGAGAACTAGAAAGAAAAGTTGAATTGTTTTCAAATTTGAAAATAAATGGGAACTTGAATCAACCCTCCCTAAATTGCCTTTTTACCATTTCATATTTTTTTCTAACAAATCTGCCAAGTATGACAATGCAGTAATTTTTTACAAAACAATAAATGTAATTAAATGCCCATAAGCTTTGTTAGTGAAACAAAACATCTTGCTCCAGAATTAAAGCCATGGTGTTTGATTTGATTCTTTAATATGCATGTGCACACCCTTTTGTGCACTGCCAAAATGAGCATGCATGCAGAATACCATGCGTCTCCAAGCAGCGTACATAATGAGGGGAGCCTCCTCCAACAAGAGAATCAACATTTCAGAGGTTTCTTCAATAAGTTTGTATGTTGCACAAATACACCTTTTTCAAGAGACACTATGCAACTAGCTGTGTCAGTGCATGGGAGAGTAAGTCTCTCTCCAGCCCAGGTGATAAGCTCCATATTTCTCTCACAGATTGTGCAACTGGTAGGTGGGACTTGGGATGGAAAGATGAACTCATGGTTATGCGCTCCTGTGCCTTCACGTTAGCTTGAGAGGAAGGGGGACCATGCTGCATGGCTGTGGGGAATAAAGCAAAGACTGTGCAAGGGAGAAATGTTCCCAGCAGGCAGCAACTGGGAATGTAAACTCCTGCTCCAGTTGATCCTGTTACTGCAGAAGGATACTACACAGGCAGGACTCAAGGTCAGTGCAAAGAGGAAATAACAGCATGTTTGAGTTGGCCAAAGGTTGCTGAAGGGAGGGCTGTGCTCTCATCCTCCCCTTGTTCTGCCTTCCTAAACACGCCTCAGAAATGAGAGAACATCTGCCCTTGGGTGAAAGGAGCAACTCATAATACTCTTAGAGGACCAAACACTGGCCAAGGCTCTCTAATCAAAGTTTATGGAAAATACTGAAAATTGATTCCATTACAGTCGCAAGCTGTGTCAATGTTTTAAGTGGAGAACACCCATGTAAGAGATTTAAATGTTTGCACTATTTATCCTCCTTGCTTTCACCATTCATATGCTTCAAGAACAATACAAAGGTGTTTTGATTACTGTAATTTTAATTTACTTAATGCAATTACTAAATATACATTCCCAAGAACCTCAGTGAGTTTTCATTTCTGACTCCTGTGCCAAAGGCAAGGAGAGAATAATTTTATCAAAGAAAACTGATATACTGAGATTAAGATTCACAAATAGGGAGGGGGAAACTACAGACAGCACTAACAACTTAGTGGCATAAGCAAGCTGGCTACTCAACAGCACCTCCTTAGAACAGATGTTCCTTGTTGTACACAATTCACAGAGGTCAGGATTTTCTCATTACACAGTTTCAACGACAAGGAGGGATCCTGGCTGCAGACCAGGTCGTAAGAAGACTGCTTGTCTTCTCTGAATATATTTTTCTTTCATATTGCACAAATGACTATCCTCTAACATATACCCAGCATTTTCTTGAAGTTATGGCATACTTCATTTCAAACAGTTAAGATGCTTAGGTGTTGGTGGCACTCTCTAAAAACCAAAATATATAACATCTCTCTTAGACTCCCTCCTTCACTCCCAGATATCTCCTTGCTACTTCTGAATTTCGCAGTCTTTGCTTTGATTCTCCCTCAGGTGGGTCACTGCCCCCTTAAAACTGATATCCATGCTTCCTTTGGGGCTGAGCCTAAGGTAGCTGATTGCCTTGATCTGTGTTTAAATGCAGACTATGATCAATGGCTTCTATTGCTCCCTTCTCTTTCTCTCCATTTTTATGTCTCTCCTCCTGTGCCTCATAACCCCTCCTGTTTTAACTTTATTCTCACCTCATTTATCTTCAGGTTCTTACCCACGCTCCTCCCTGAGTCAGTTGCTTTTCTCATTACTTTGATTTTTATCTTTTTTCACACTTAATTGATGCTTGCCCTTTTCTGACACGATGTTTGCACTTTGCACCATCATGACAGTAGAATAAACAAATGCCCCTGGCAGGGTGCTTATAACAGATCAAAGATTTATCCTGACAGAAAGTCCATTTCTCTGCCCCTCTGTCCTCTCAGTGGCTTTTGAAACATTTCATCATCTTAACGGCAAGAAAAATCTCTGTGAAATTGTTGCACTGTATGTCAAGGTCAAAGTGACTGAGATCAGGATACAGCTGTAAAATTAGCTCTTGTGTTTCCTAATATAACATACATTATTAGATCTAATTATTTTTATTTCCAAATGTGTTCATAAATCAAGCAAATGGCACTTACTAAAACACTCTCATGTAAGGAAGCTATTTGCCAAGGTACTTCTTTCATATTTCTGTTGTTCATAAGCTCTTTTATTTAACATCTTAAATGCAAGTACTTCTAATGCTTTAAGGAATCTGTGATTCAAATTGCTAGGCCAAACTCTGAGCCCTTGGCTCTTCCTGAACAACTCTTGACATCCCAAATACAAAGGGAGCTACTAAAGGTTATGCTAAATAAAAGATATCAGAGCACAGCCCAATAAATTTTCCTTACAGCATTTCCCCTCCACAAAGTTGTCATTACTAACTCAATATAAACATACTCCGTATCTGCCTTGACAGAAACTACATTTAAAGTGTCCTGTTTATATACTTTGATTTTGAGAACAAAAGAGTGTTCATGTAAATTCCTGTCTTTGTTTAACATACATACATGCTAAACAACTGCACTGGTACTTACAAAGTGAGGCTATGAAGAAAACAAGATATACTTAAACAAACCTGCATTTTTGGGCTTGCAACCATTTCTCTACACTCCCAGTCTCCAAAAAGCAAATAACATGGACTGGGGGCTGTATCACGTAGTCTGGTGGTGTATACCACAAGCTGATTTGAACCACAAGAGGGCAAACACTAAGCCCCCGGGTGGTCTCAGGGAGAAAGCCGGCTGTGCTTCATGTGCTTCACATGGCACGTATGTTTCCAGCTCAGAAAAATCCCTATAGAAATCTATAGGAGGTAAGGGAAATGACCTTTTACAATGCCAAATCATCCACAAATGCTCATGTGAAAGTCAACACTTCCCATTTCAGTGAAAAAACACTTGCCTGCTGTGCTAGAGACAGCATAGGAGCCAAATTTTGATTCCAAACCACAAAAGGATAAAGGGTAAGGGAACAGGATGAGAGCTCACATAAATCAGAGGACCCTCTCCCCTCTTCTCACCAGGCAGCAAGAGGTGATCTCAGAGAAGAAGGGGAGTGGAAACAGGTCCCTGCTCAGCGAAGCAGGAAAATGCCCTCCCGACCCCTCCCAGCCCCCCAGTCACCCTTGCAGAACAGGTATGGGGTCCTGCAGGAGGAACTGGCTGCTGAAAGGGAGGATGATGAAACAAGGCCAGAAATGCCAGCAAGATCGAGTTGCCATAGACCCTGCATCAAAACTAGCGCTAAAAGGAAAAGCAGACGGGTCACTGTTGTTGGTGACTCTCTACTGAGGCGGGTGGAGGGGCCAATATGCCGCCCTGACCCGCTTCACAGGGAAGTCTGCTGCCTCCCTGGAGCAAGAGTTAAGGACGTGTTGGGCAAACTTCCTGCCCTAGTAAAACCCTCTGATTATTACCCCCTTTTAGTGTTTCAGGTGGGTAGCGAAGAAGTGGGGAGAAGGAGCCCCAAATCAATTAAAAGAGATTTTAGAGCCTTGGACGGCTGCTTAAGGGATCAGGAACACAAATTGTGTTCTCCTCTATCCCTTCATTAGCAATGATGAATGAGGAAACAGACAGGAAGAGGCACCAGGTCAATTTGTGGCTCCAGGACTGGTGCTACCAGCAGGGCTTTGGGTTTTTCAATCATAGGCTGCTGTATGAGGCACCTGGCCTACTGGTGGCAGGTGGGAGGCACCTGTCCCAGAGGGGGAAAAGAATTTTGGGGCAGGAGTTAGCAGGGCTCATTGACATGGCTTTAAAGTAGATATGAGGGGGGAGAGGGAGATAACTGGGACTGAGAGGATTAAACCTGAGGGAAGCATGCCAGGGCTTGAGGGACGGGAGAGCAGTGATGACTCTTGCTCTCTCATTTGGGTTGATTTACAGGATACCAGGCCTGCTTGCAACGGGGTGGGGGAAGCCTACTACTACTGCTAGCAAAGTCTTGCAGTCCATTGTCTCAGTGGCAGTGGGGGATGGTGATACATATGGTAGCGAAGACATAAGAAGTAGTAATAGGGTGGCAGCTACAGAAGGGACTGAGAACAGTTGGGAGGGAAATAGGGCTCGTCCCCCAAAAAAAGTGGCAGGACAGCTAGCCCTGCTGAAGTGCATCTACACAAATGTACACAGCATGGGCAACAAACAGGAGGAGCTGGAAGCCATTGTGTGGCAGGAAAGCTACGATGTAGTTGCCATCACGGAAACGTGGTGGGATGAATCGCATGACTGGAGTGCTGCGATGGATGGATACAAGCTCTTCAGAAGGGACAGGCAAGGAAGAAGAGGAGGAGGGGTGGCCCTGTATGTTAGGGAGGATTATGAATGTCTAGAACTAAATGAGGGTAATGGTAGAGTTGAGTGCCTATGGGTAAGAATCAGGGGGAGGGCCAGTAAGGCTGATATATTTGGGTATACTCTCCGCTGGGTTAAAAACTGGCTGGAGGGCCGGGCCCAGAGAGTGGTGGTGAATGGAGTCAAATCAAATCCAGTTGGCAGCCGGTCACGAGTGGTGTCCCACAGGGCTCAGTACTGGGGCCAATTCTCTTTAACATCTTTATCAATGATCTGGCCGAGGGGATCGAGTGCACCCTCAGTGAGTTCGCAGACGACACCAAGCTGGGTGGGAGTGTCAACCTGCTGGAGGGTAGAGAGGCTTTGCAGAGGGATCTGGACAGGCTGGATGGATGGGCTGAGACCAACAGGATGAGTTCCAATAAGGCCAAGTGCCAGGTCCTGCACTTGGGTCGCAACAACCCCCTGCAGCTACAGGCTTGGGGAAGAATGGCTGGAGAGCTGCCTGGCAGAAAAGGACCTGGGGGTGTTGGTTGCCTGTTGGCTGAACAGGAGCCAGCAGTGTGCCCAGGTGGCCAAGAAGACCAACAGCATCCTGGACTGTATCAGGAACAGTGTGGTGACTAGGACCCGAGAGGTGATCATCCCCCTGTCCTGGGCACTGGTGAGGCCCCACCTCGAGGGCTGTCTCCAGTTTTGGGCCCCTCACCACAAAAAAGACCTTGAGGGGCTGGAGTGGGTCCAGAGAAGGGCAACGGAGCTGGTGAGGGGTCTGGAGCACAAGTCTTGTGAGGAGAGGCTGAGGGAGCTGGGGGTGTTCAGCCTGGAGAAGAGGAGGCTGAGGGGAGACCTTATTGCGCTCTATAACTACCTGAAGGGGGGGTGTAGAGAGGTGGGGGTTGGTCTCGTCTCCGAAGTCACAGGAGATAGGACAAGGGCAAATGGCCTCAAGGTGCGCCAGGGGAGGTTTAGATTGGATATTAGGAAACATTTTTTCAGAGAAAGGGTTATCCAGCATTGGAATGGGCTGCCCAGTGAACTGGTTGAGGCACAATCCCTGGAGGTGTTCAAAAGATGGGTTGACATGGTCCTCAGGAATATGGTTTAGTGATTTTTATTTCTTATTTCTTATTTATTTTTTTTGTCAGAGTTAGGTTGATGGTTGGACCAGATGATCTTTAAAGGTCCCTTCCAACCTAGATGATTCTGATTCTATGATTCTATGAAAAGCTGGCACTGTCCTTTCCTACAAGAACTGTCTTTCCTCCAAGACAAGGAAAACACTAAATGATTACAACTGTCTTTTCTCACACCACCAAAAATCCAGATTTTCAATCAACTGGCACCTGTGTGAACCAGAGTGGAAGAGACTCAGGCATTTAGACACAGAGAAGTTGCCACAGTTTTTCTAATCTTTTACTTAGTGAAGGGACAGATAAGGCAGTGTTTAATGGTTAGACTCTTTATGATCTGGATTTCTTGAGCAAAGACTGACAAACTTTACTCACACCTTTGCCTTCCTGATGGGGATAACGACCTTTCCCTGATGGATGAACTCACCGAATAGTAGCTTTCAACACTCCAGTGAAACATCAGTGGCAGAGTTATTGTAAAGACTCCAAACATCAAATATTAAAATTTAGCAGATGAGGCATTTTTCCCCCCCAAGATATCAATGCAGTTTAATAGGAGCAGATAACACAGTATGAATGTTATCAGTTTTATCTGAAAAATACTTAAAAATGTCAGGAGGGAACCAAACCAACAGAGCTAAGCCAGTTCACATTCATGATCACCTTACACAAATTTTCTGGTCTTTTCAATTGCTTAATTGTTTTCCGTATTACTGGAGCTTTGAGTAGAGTGCTTAGGTTAATATTTTGTCCTTTAGACTTGAGTCTCTCTTGGCCTGCAAAATATGTATATATATTTTCTATAATATTTTGAGTGGCATGTAATCACAAAGCAAAATATCAGTGAAAGACTTAATCCAAAGACACTGAAAAGTTAGGAGTGATGCAGTTTGTCTATGTGCTATGTATTTCTCTTTGAGTACCTACCCATCCAAAATGACCCTTACTGGCCCTCTGGAATAAATGGTAACCCCAAAATA
This sequence comes from Calidris pygmaea, assembly GCA_003697955.1. NCBI lineage: Eukaryota > Metazoa > Chordata > Aves > Charadriiformes > Scolopacidae > Calidris > Calidris pygmaea. The sequence goes on from QJSC01000318.1 coordinate 477,827, forward strand.
TCTGTCTCTGTGAAATATTTTTTTTGCTCACCCTTCTCCAATTTTTTTTTTTCATTTCTTAATTTAGAAGTTGTTAAATATCATTAGGTAAGGGTGCAAATTTCAGGCATCACTTGTCTGGTCTATGTGGCACACCAGAAAGTCATATCTCTACGGGAACTGTACCAACACGTACCAAAAAACAAGTACCTTGTGACCAAGTTCAAGTACAAAGTAAATGGCTTCCCACAGTTAGAGTCCAAATAAAACAAAAGAATAAGGTTTTCTGGATAGCAGTACTATTTCTGCTGCACTATTTGATCACTAGAAAGTGCCATGAGACTTCCCAGAGATAGATCATGGCTCAGTGACAGATCTGATAGTCATCATCTGGCAACATAACTGGAGGTGGTGGGCTGAAGAGAAGCAGACACTGTCTCAGTTTTCAGGAAGAAAGTGGAAAAATTGATTCCTTTGCAGATGAGACTTAAAGAATAAAAAGAGTTAGCCGGGAAGTTAACACAGATCTGTTCTTCTTTTGCCAGGCCCTGACTGCAATCCCACTGCTGTCAACGTACAGCTGGAACAATTGTGTCCTGACAGAGATCAGGTGCTTAAAACTGAGTTAAAAAGTTGGTGGCACCTGGCTTGCTCAGCAACGCTGACAAAGCAGTAATGAAAACCTCCCCTCACAGGGCAAAAATAATTCTTTTTGGTTGAAAGTCCATTTTGTCCATGTTACAGACTTTTTCCTTTAAAACCTCTGTAATGACCAATGTCTCACACTGCACATCTTTGCTTGTTCTTAAAGCATGAAATGTAGTATCATGTTCTAATTAAAGGAGCTGAAGAAGGTGTCTCAGAATGTCCAAGTTTACTGTGGAAAAATTCTAGACCCTATGTGTTTTGTTTAAATTTAAATACCATAAAATGGCATTAATCATGGATGCCTCATAACATTAAATAATGTTTTGCTGTAATATTACAAAAATATTCAAGTCTTCTGGAAAAAGATAGATGGAAGACTTCCTGGTTTTCTCCATCTAGTTATACATGTGCATGGACTCCTGAATCATATCTAAACAATAATATTACATAGGCAGTTTCACTGGAGGATCTCAGGCCATTTTAGAAATGTTAGGAGGTGGTACAAGTTGTGAATTTCATCTCTGTGTAAAAAGCTGTTAGAGACAGCACTGCTGTTTCAGGTCCCTCACCAAGTCTGCAGCTTGCCCACATCTTTCCACTTGTCCAGCTGTTGCTATTTCCACTTCTCACCATCTCTACACAGCTGAAATTGGGTGGAAGATTGGGCATTGCACCTGAACTCTGGTCACCGTACCACCCAAAGCTCGCAGTGCTTACCTTCAGTTATGGGGTTTTAATCCTCCTTCATCTTGCCTAGAGACAGGGAACAATCTTCTCCCAGTACTTTACTGTGACAATTAAAAGACTGACATTATTAACATCAACTATAGAGATAAACAGCTGTCCAGCCTTGCTAGACACCATAGGTTTGTGCACACCCTATACTTGACCTTCGGGATTGCTGTATCTGTATATTGCTGTATATATATTCCTTGGTAACAAGGAACATCTTTACAATGAAAAGTCTATCCTCTGCAGGCAAATGTTTCCAAAGGAAGGAGCTATTCATGTTCTCAACTGAAATGCTAACTTTCTTTGACCTAGGAGTTATTTCATGTTCTCTTTCCATTAGCTTCTACTTTGCCTCCCCAAAGCAACTGTCTTGGCCTTCCCTGCTCCCTTAGAAATGAGTTGTCATTGAATCATAGAATCATAGAATCCTCTAGGTTGGAAAAGACCCTTGGGATCATCGAGTCCAACCATCTACCCTACTCTACAAAGTTCTTCCCTACACCATATGCCCCAACACCATATTTAAACGACTCTTAAACTCATCCAAGGATGGTGACTCAACCACCTCCCTGGGCAGCCTATTCCAGTGTCTGACCACTCTTTCTGTGAAGAATTCCTTCCTATTGTCCACTCTAAACCTACTCTGTTGCAGCTTGAATCCATTCCCTCTTGTTCTATTGCTAATTACTTGTGAGAAGAGACCAGCACCAACCTCTCTACAGTGTCCTTTCAAGTAGTTGTAGAGAGTGATGAGGTCTCCCCTCAGCCTTCTCTTCCTCAAACTAAACAGTCCCAGCTCCCTCAATCGTTCTTCATACGATTTATTCTCCAGGCCCTTCACCAGCTTCGTTGCCCTCCGCTGCACCCGCTCCAGCACCTCCATATCTCTCTTGGATTGAGGTGCCCAAAGCTGGACACAATACTCCAGATGCGGCCTTACCAGTGCTGAGTACAGGGGGACAATCACCTCCCTACTTCTGCTCGTCACAGTATTTCTAATACAAGCCAAGATGCCATTGGCTTTCTTGGCCACCTGGCTGGCTCATATTCAGCGGCTTGTCAATTAGAACCCCCAAGTCCTTTCCAGCCACACTTCCCCAAGCCTGTACCGATGCATGGGGCTGTTGTGGCCCAAGTGCAGGACCTGGCACTTGGTCTTGTTGAAGCTCATACCATTAATGTCGGCCCATCGATCCAACCTATCTAAGTCTCTCTGTAGAGCCTCCCTATCCTCATGCAGATCAACACTCCCGCACATATGCAAGTAATTCTGTAAAGAAAAAAATAAAGTAGCTCCCTCACCAGTTACTGTTTTACTAGGAAAAATTCAAAACCAAAGTAGCATAAAAATCAAGCAATGTAGTATTGTTCCCCTTCATTCATTAAACTTCAAATGTGAAAGTAGTAGTAGGGGCAATTTTTTTTCTGAACTCCTGGTGAACTAATAAGAAATGTCATTAATGATGACTGACTCTTTATGTTAATCCAATTACTTAAAGGAAAATGTTTGAAAGCGTAACATTAAATGCCAGCTCCATTGGGCCCCTCACTACAGGAAGGACATTGAGCTGCTGGAGCGTGTCCAGAGGAGAGCCACCAAGCTGGGGACAGGTCTGGAGAACAAGTCCTACGAGGAGAGGCTGAGGGAACTGGGCATGTTGAGTTTGGAGGAGGCTGAGGGGAGACCTCATTGCCCTCTACAACTACCTGAAAGGAGGTTGTAGAGAGGTGGGTGTTGGCCTCTTCTCCCAAGGGAATAATGACAGGAGCAGAGGAAATGATCTAAAGTTGCGGCAGGGGAGGTTTAGATGAGATCTTAGGAAGAATGACTTTACTGAGAGAGTGGTCAGGCACTGGAACAGCCTGCCCAGGGAGGTGGTGGAGTCCCCATCCCTGGAGGTATTTAAGAAACGTGTAGACATTGCTCTTCAGGGCATGGTCTAGTGCCCAAGATTATTGGTTTGTGGGTGGGTGTGATGTGGTGGGGTGTTGTGTTTTTTGTTTTGTTGGTGGTGGGGTTTTTTGTTTGTTTGTTTGTTTTTTTGAGGTTGGACTCGATCTCAGAGGTCCCTTCCAACCATGGTGATTCTGTGATTGGGAATGAAGAAATAGATATTTTAGCATCAGTACCAACTAAATTATTTTACTGAGTACACATGTCGTATCCATTTGTCGTCGTCTTAGTTCACAACAATGAAAGCTTAAAGAGGGTCCACCTTAAGCTTATCTTTATAATTTTCCCAGATATTTAATTGCTCTACTTTAAAAAAAAAATGTTAAGCAATCTCATGTTTAGTTTTTTTTCAAAAAAAACCAAAGTAAATCTTTTACTTCCAACAGAAGCAAGACCAAAATCATTATAATATTGATTTGTTCTATAAGTAAAGCAAATGGTAAATTTGCATCCTTACAAATGAAATGGATGATCAGGAGCTGGTGGTTTTGTTTTTTTTTTCCATTATAGGCATATGAGTAAACCCTAAACATTTGGCAAAACAGTGATTATTTCAATAAATCAGATGCCCATTGTTAATTACACAATGGAGTTTTTATCTGATTTAAATATTTTGGTCATACTATCAAAGAACAGAAATAGTGCTATGAGTAATGTGACTGATCAACATAACATGGAATAGCCGGAGTGAATACAACAAACATGTCTGGAAATAGTTTTTACTAGACTATTGATCAAACATGGCAAACAAATACAACAGTTTAGAAATAGATAATTAGCCACTAAGCAAAAACTGAGCTGCACAAGACAGGACATGTTGAGAAAAAGATATTAACAACAAGGCTTACAGGCAGTCTTGAAAGGGCCCTAACTTCCACCCCCCTGTGAATTACTGCAGATTAGCGTAGTGTTTCAGCCAAAATGTCCTTCCCCCACCCTATTCACTTAAAAGAGGTCAGGAACAGTAATATATACACAGCTTATTCTACTCACCATTGAATGCTAAGAGAATTCTTTTTATGCACAGCCAATTTGGCTTTCTGGCAAAGAAGTGAAATCAAGGTATTCTGAAATCTTCAATCAGTTCTGCTTATTACCTACAGAATACATATCATCTTTTCCTCATGGAATATGTATAATTCTGGCTTCCCTCTATCTTCAGAAACCAGGAATCAAGTCCTGTTCCCATAATTTTATTTAACAGAAAAAAATCATTTGTTCCTCTCACAAAGCTCTGCAAAGTAATCAAGAAGGTAAATCTTTCATGTTATGGTGGGCAAGTCTCTCTTCTTATAAACAGATTCATTTCACTTCATGGCAGTTCTAAAGCATTCATGAAAATGCTTCAAGACTATAATTGCCTCAGGTGATGCTCCAATGATCACCCTAATATGCTAAAGTGCTTTTTATTTTTTACCGCATTCCAAGTATTATGCAAAGTAAATTGCAGAATCTTGCTAATGCTCATTCAGTCATCAGTAAAAACTTTTCTCTGACTTCCCCCTCAATAATATCTCATTAATTTTTTCAAAGCACAGCATTTTAGAGTAAAAATTCTTTTATTTACTATTGATAACCCTTTATCATCAACTTCCTTTTATATAGCAGCAAAATCTGAACTAGATATTTTGAATTTTGTAGCTCTTTTCCCTCCAAACATATTCTACAGGGACGAAATCTATTACTGAATGACAGCTGAAAGGCTTTAATCTTTACTTCAGGCTGCTTCTGCATCTCCTTAGTCCTAACACAAACATACTGACACTCCTTTCTTAGGTTATAATGTGCAGTGGCTACAAGGAACTTCTCAAAGCCAACATGCAAAGACGTCAATCCTAGCTGTAACTAGACCATATCCCTTGCCCTCAGAAAGCCTAGTGGGAACATTGTTTTGTGGTGGCCACAAAGTCTCTCACCAGCCCCATGTCCCAGCTAGCACAGCTGCAAAGAAAACAAGACAGCACCATTTCTCAGGTCTAACCTCTCACAAGTATTTTCAAAATAAAAAAAAGCCCATGAAAGAGGTCAATGTGAACATTGTCTGGTTCTTGATTTCAGATCCAAGCCCTGCTGTATTCAGTAAGGTGAACGTCAGGGACACTTCTGCCTGCTCTCTAGCCACTTTTGCAGAGCAAGATGCCCATATGGAGGATCCCTAGTCAAACAATTTGAGAATTAAAATATTTAGGGAATTTTTATGGTTACTTTTCTTCAGTTACTCCCTCTTAAAAAAAAGATAAATTTTAGTGTCAGGTGCATTTTTCTTGCATTCGTCCATCATCAGAAACACTGCTTACAGGCTTCTAAGAAGCAGAAAGCTGCCTCCCTATCTCTAAGGGCTAAGCATTTGAAATGCCTTCTCAAAAGTCTACCTCTGAGTAGTGCAAATATTAATCTCTTGGTTTAGTCTTAGAGGTAAACCACATTTGTTTATTCCTCTCCTCCTCCTATGAGGATGTATCCCAAAGAAGAAAGACGATAACTTCATTCAGACTTTTTTTTCACCATATTACTTTTCTGTTATCAGAGAATGTCTGAACTGCCATTTCAGATGTGCTTTGTAGTCCCAGTAATTACCAAATAAAGAACAAAACTGGGTAAACAGAAAAATACAAACGTAAGTTTTTCAATTACCTCATCTTTGTGGTCCTTTGTACTCCCTCCCACTAGTACAAAGGACCAGTGGTTAGTAACTCCACTGGTATTACTAGCCATTATTACGTACTATGAGAACATACTAGAAAAATAGTGTTTTACTGCACAGCTTCTTGCCCACTGGCCTCCATTGCCACTATGCTTAAGTACGTATAAAATATATACTAAAGCCTACCACTATAAATTCACTGATTTGTTGGAAGTGGTGAACTTGCCTCTGACCCCTAGCTTATTTAAATTTTAAGTGTAAGCTGGTACTTATCTGATATTATCATGAAAGAAAAATTAAGCATATCTGACACAAGAAGTTTCTGGTGCACAATTAAGCTTTATTGCAGTGTAGGCTGGTGCTTATGGCGCTTCATTCCCAGGAAGACACCTCAACAAAACCTAAGCACTTAAAAACCAGAGAGATGTAAAAATTATAAAATGATGAATGTAAGTTAATTTACACATAGGAATAAATATTCCTAGAATATTTTTGCAACTGTGTCCTCTCTAGCTGTTAACTTTTGTCAGCACAGCAGAGCCAACACATGTGAAAGAGCAAAGTGATAAGAATAAATTATCAGCTGAATTTAGAACTGAGTAATCTTCACTGCTGTCTGCATTTCAGAGCAAATGCATTGCATGTATTTGACAAAGCAGTTAGAAAAATTACCTCCTTTCTCAAACTTTTAGACTAGTTATGAAGATCAACCTAAATAATAATAGCGAAAACTACACTCTTCACAGCAACTGCAAAAGAACAACAACAAAAAAACCCCTATGAAATACACTATGTGTACAAGCCGGAAAACATAAGCAAAAGAATAGTTAAACAGTATGTTTCATAGGTGACATTACATTTTGCTTTGTTCATCTTGGGTAAGAATACCTATTCCCAGAAAAAGATCTAAGCCTAGACCTCCATCTGATTTTAACATTTTGGGACAAACCATATAATTAATTATTAAACAAACAAATCCTATTTGCAGCAAGAAAATGTGACAGATTTTGATTGTCATCAAGTTTTCATGTTCAGCCACCAGAAGGGAATTCATAAAATACAGCCATGACTTCTTTTAAAAATGAGAGTCAATTTGTCAGTCCCTTTCTCTAGGTCAATCTCTCATTGTCTCTCTATACATATATATTGAAATGCAGCCCCATAGAAATTGCTTTGAAATGGCACTGATCAGGAACCAGCCATTAAATGCTCTGAAACTTGTGTGAGGTCCTGGCAGCAGGGATCACTTTGACTCAGTCACAGCGATCTTAAACTTCATGAACTTCACCTCCTCTTTTAAGCCATTGCATAGGAGGAGCTTTTGCTTAAACCTCACCAGCAGACCTACAGAGACAGTATTTCTTTCAGCCTGATGTCATGCCATAACAAGACCAGTCTACACTCTCTGCTTGCAGGCTGTGTAAACATCTCTGTAAGCATCAAGGAATGCTTGCCTGTGATATATCTATCTTGGCAACTAAAGCAAAATATCTTTCCCCCTGCCAAAAAGTTATATTTTTTTCTACATATACACTAAAATTAACAACGTGTTTAGTCACAAATCTAAAATCAGAACCGCTAAACATGTCAGCTGTAATTTCCCTACAGAGCTCCAATATCACATTTGTCAGGTAGAGTTATATTGCTGTCTTCAATTCATCCGTTGTTCCTAATATAGGCCAGATGCATTGAAGGTTCATGCACTTATCAAAAAGAACAATTTTCCCCTTGACCCCAGCCTTCAAATTAAGGCTTCAGAAGATGTTTTAGCAGAGAAGGACTTCAGATGTATGACAAACATCACCATCTGTATTCCCCCCCCTGCTCACCCAGTTAGTGATCCAAAGGATTCACTGATCACAGGGGCCATCTCACCTGCTGCTTCTACCTTTGCTGGCACTCATTTGTTCTTCAGCTCCGTTTACCTCATGCTTTGCCATTCTCCCCAACCACTTCATAATTCAAACAATTTAAGAGTTTACATTCTTACAGCCTTTTTGCAGCTTGTGCTGGAGTAACCGTTTCTGTAATATTTCCCAGAATTGCCCTATTTTTACATTAGGAAAATACTGGAAAATACTGCAGTCCTATCTCTTAGATATTTTCATAAGAGGAGCAAAGAGAAAAAGACATAGCATATAGAGCTTCTTCTGGCACCACACCACACACAAGCTATTTACACTACATTTATAAATCCAAATTTCGATAACAGCAAGACAAGTAGTAATGCTTTCCAAAAAGGAGTAGCAAATGAATATCACATGGTGCAATTAACAACTTCCAACCTCTTTATTTCATTAGGTATTCTTACTGATCTTTCCCACTCACATTCAACCCCTTGGTGAACTAAGAAGCAGCATCATTTCAGCAGGTGTTTTCAGTCACATTAGAAGCCTCTATTAACTGTCCTCATCTCCACTCCTGCTCAATGCCGACTGAAACAAACGTGGATAATAATTTGGCTATTACTCCCCAGGACATGCTGGGTCCCATTTTAAAAAGCACTTCCTTATTACTGTGCACAACACTGCTTTACCTGAAATTTTCCCACCCCCTACCACGTTTCTGTGGATTACAACAACACTGTCTTCCCTATTAGTTGAGCCAAGAAAAGCTTAAGAAGACCAAAACCAAGAAGAGTCTCATTTATACTACCCTACACATTGCTCCTGAATTCTACTAGAAGCATAAAAATGACTACAGATTTAAGAGCATTTAGCCAAGAGTGAAAGAACTGTAGGTCAGCCAGAGGCTCAATTTGCAATTATCTGTCATCTTCCCTTAATGAACCTTGCCAAGAGCCCAGGGGAACATGATAATCCTTCAAAAGCCAGGGTACTCAGATCTTCCAGGCAAAAAAACAGTAACATAAAATGTTAGAAACTAACACCTTGGATCATCAGGCTCCTGTGTTCCTCCTCTTCCTCTAGAGATTCTCACCTGTCCAGGCACACAGCATCAACAGCAAGACCAACAAAAGGCCCTTGTTTTACACTGCTCTGCCTCCTATAACAAAGAACACTGCACAATACCCCTCCACAGCACTACCAACAGACCCCTAAGCAAATGTATTGCCCCTTGGGGGCAGGCAGTAAAAGTGCTTGCCCCTAAAGTAATGACAGAGGCTGATGACATTGGCTCAGCTGCCACGTATGTTTCTAATTTAAAGAAACACAGAATGTGAACCAGATATTATCTTGTTGAATTATCTCTCATTGCTCTTCAATAATGTCTCCTCCTCATTGCTTCAGTAATGTCTCTATGACCACACATCTGGTGGGTTTGGCACACAGCTCAGCAGAGGGTTGCAACCTTCATAAAACAGATGTGCCACTAACAGAGAAAATTTCTTTTCTCTCAGCAGCATATCAGATCCTGTCTCTTCCATCAACCACTTGCTCTCACTTTCCTGCCAGAGGTTTCCACCCCTTCAGCTGATCCATCCCCACAGAGTACTTTGTTTGCATGGCTGTGCTGTGAGGAGAGTGAAAAACCTCCAGCAGGGAACAGGAACAAAATGTCATAGAGTTGCAGGAGAGACAGAGACCTCTTAATATGACACAAATATTATGAACATATTACTTCTGAAAAAAAAAAAAATCCCTAAGCTTGCTGCTATTTAACAATGCTTTTCTAGGCCTTCAGCTCCATTCAGTGCAGCTGCAAAGCAATTACAGAGGAGAGGCGGTAGCTGTAGTCACTAATCAGGTTGAGGAGATGGCCTTGTTTTGTGCCAGTGGGTGATTTCAAAAGCTCTGCAGTCAATGTAAATTGATGTGGAACCAGGACCTTCATTCACTTGGTGGCGACGGTGTCTCCGTATCTACTACAGACAACAGGAGTTATTTTTTGGGGAAATGGATGTGCAAGAAGCAACGAGCTCCTAAGTATTCCTAAGCAATTAATATAAATGATTGCAAGGTGTCCTTTCAGCCAAAAGGGATTACACTTGAGTAGCATCTCAGCTTCCTAGCCTGCTTTCTGGTTGCAAAGTTGTCTTGCACAGCTTCAGCTCATCGTTCTTCCAGAAAATAACCTCATCCAGCCGTTAAGCCTTTTTAGAAGCAGCGCTGCAGGCACAAGTGGTGAGAGTTGGAAAGAAGTATGAGTTTTCTCTGGGTGCTATTAAGCTCACTGAGAAAAGACAGTAAAAAAATAAAAACTGTGAGACAGCCAAGTAGTTTCCGTCCATCTCTGCTTACCAAAGAGATACAGATAATTCATCCCAAAGTCCTGGGCTTTTATTCCTGGCAATCCAAGCATGCTCTTCACTCTCAAGCATTAAAAGTTTGGAGACTGGGTAGGGGAAACAACTTTAAAGAAATCCATTATTGGTAACATTTCTAGTATAATTTCCACTTACTCTGCCATCAACATATTTTGGTAAGCTAGTCATAAGAATAAATATATAAACCAATCTCATGAGAAGAAAAAGAGACTTTAGGCATAAATCTGTCTTAAAATAAAAGGAAAGGGAAACATATTTCAACATGACTTTAATTCGTAGCCACATCCAAAAACCAGACATAAAAATCCATTTCTCTTTTCATTGATTAAAAGTCCTACTGAGTACTGCAATTTATTAAAGAAGTCTAAAGGCTTTTCATTATGGGCCAAATGTTATTTCATTGATCTGAAAGAATAAATATCCAGCAAAGAGCAGAATTTGGCTTTACGAATATGCTTCCACACTATATCCTAAGTCACTGTCATCATGACACTGTACCTCTTATAGAGATGATGACCTTAATTCAATTCTAATTTAGTATTTGTTTGATGAAATGTGATTCTCCTATTCTACATCTTCATTTATTTATTCACCCTATCTTCTCTTTCAATTATTTTGTGTATGCCCATTTTTGTCTGCGTTGATATTCTTTTATTCTGGATTTTTTGTGGAGCAAAGTCAGCATAAGGAGAGTTAAATCAGCATTATGAACCTATTTATGTGTATCCAGCCTGCCAACAATCTGATAAGATTTGTATTCTGTACCCAGTTTTGTCTCTCTGCTCAGAAAGGTCATTCAGAGTCGTAGCAGAATGATGAGAACTGTTTATTCATCTTACAGTATATCCCAGGTCAGCAGCTGTTCCTGATAGCCTATTGGTTGTATTGTTTAACAGCTGTTCAAACACTTTATTTTTAAAATATAGTTAAAATTTATAGTTCAATTACCTCATGGTAGGAATGCTGCATTTTGGTATTTCTGAGGGAGAAAGAATATTTTTAATCATTAATGTTCACTCAAATGTAATTCAGAACAGCACAGGCTTTAAATGTAATGACACATTCTTCATTTCACCTCCATTCTTACCATGACTTGGTCTGACTTAGGGACAACCTGGTGTTCTCAGATGTGAGATTGTTCTGAATTTAGCCTTTCTGGAGCAAATCAGTTTTATCATTACACAATCACTGCATGTATTTTATATAGTGTTCACATATATTGTAAATGTATATTTTAATTATATGAGTTTTGCAGTTTCCCCTACAAAGCAGGCGACTGCTCCATTTGATAACTGTTCCCATAACTTGCACATGAATTTGCCTCAGTGACTTCTACCTAGTGTGTGAAAGCCAACACTCACTAGTATCAGCCAAGTAAACAGATCTGGTCTTAAGCTGTGATCTTGATCTGTGAGTATGAATCCACTGCCTTGTTTGTAACCCTATCCCAAAGGCAAGGAGTCACTGGGTAGAGAGACCAATTAACATGTCACGGGCTCTCTAAAACAGGGCCAAGGGCAGAAGAAGGCATCAAAGTGTCTGTCACAGCTTTCCAAGTCCAAACTGAGAAGTTTGGTCCATTCATCAGTCCCCAGAACTGGAAGGACAGAGGAGAACACAATTTGTACTCCTGAACCCTTGACAAGCTGTCCCAAAGCCCTGAAATCTCTCTTCATAGCCCTCAGACTTCTTCCCTCTAGCTCATCACTGTCTGCCTTTAAGATCAAAAGAAGGTAATAATCTGAGGGCTGTATCAGGCCAGGAAACCTCCTGGTTCTGTCCCTGACACGGGCACCAGGGAAGCAGCAGACCAACCTGTGGGAAGAGTCCGGCCAGCACATGGGACCCTTGATTCCCCTCAGAACAGAACCACCTATCACCCTCCTCTCACTCTTCACAGAGGCAGTCTTAATGCACGGAGCTGGCTGCTTCGGCAGCTCCCTGGATGGGGCGTTATCATTATCCTCAATTCCCTCATCCTCTCTCTCCAGAGGCCCGTGTCTGTTCTGTGCGGGCACCTGGGAAGGCGGGGGAGGCCTGGAGGGGACTCTCCCGCTGCCCCGAGCAGGTCCCTGCTTCCATTGCCCCCCNCCTCTCCGGGTGCCTCTCCTTCTGCCTGGGACAAGAGGGCAGGGGATCCTCTGCCTCTCCGGGAGCCTCCACCTGCTCCTTTTCCCTAAGGATGGCGGGGCGGGGGGGGGGCTCCACCAATCCATTTCCCTGTCACATTCCCAAATGGCCCTCAGTCTTTCCGCTCCCTCCTCCAGCCCAGCCCCCATGCTGAGCAGACCGTTCCCCTGCTCACAGCGCACACAGGCGCTGCCTTTGCTGTCCTCCTGCAGGAGCGACGGACGTTCCACACAGAGCCCGTGTCTCTGCGGCAGCTCAGTTTGGGTGGCTTTACTCCTTTTGACTGTGCCTGCAGACCGAGCGGAGACAATCCGGGATGTTTCCTTTCATTCAGCCCGTGCCCGCCTCGTCCCTGGCACAGCCGCGTGGGGGGTCTCTCAGCTCTGTGCAGCGCCATCGCGACCTCAGCTTGGGCCCACCTTGGGCCTTCTCCCCGCTGCTGCCGCCTCATCGACCCGACCGATCGACCGCCCGACTGCGTAGCCCCCCTGCCAGCCCAGAGGGAGGGGTGACTGGGGAAGATGAAGCAGCCTCTGATAGAGACGGTGTCATTTACGCAGTAACTCCTGTACAGGAGATACCCGCACACGTATCCTGGGCCTTAAATAACATGAACCCCCCACACACACACCGAAGGCGTTTGGGGCATGTAAGAAACTGCCATTGTGTCCAGAAACGCAGTTGAACAAGCACACAAGGTTTTCAGGGAGAGCTGGTGAGAAGAGCTGTTTGAATTACAGTAACGCTTTGTGAGCTGTGATTCCACCCCGGCTCCTGGCTCTGCTGGGCTGTGCCATTCATTTCTGTTACTGCAACCGTCAGTACTCTCTTAATAGTAATCACTGCTTAACAGGAACAAAATTATATTTTATTTGCCCTTTGAACATGCAGTTGCAGCTGTGTAATATACTGTGTCCTTTCATTTGTTTATCAACAGATAAGGATTAAAGTTATATTCTGTTTTGACTTTTGCCATGGCTTTGTGCATGAGTGATAATCAGACCCACCGTGAGCTGAGTGATGATGACTCAAGCATTTAGTAGAAAATTTTATGGGAACCAAAGCCAGGGGAAAAATCCAGTAGAGGAATTCAGAGGACTGTGGTATTATGATGAAACTAGGGAAAATCTGCATGTTTTGAACACTTTCAAAAAATCTAATACATACATGTATATCTATACATGTATATCTAATATCTACATATTAGATGTATTACATGTATGCGTATGTATGTGCATTTATGAAGATCATTCAGGTTGCAAATATGAAAATATGATACCTGTTGAGATGTGCTTATTTCATATAAGGTATACAGCATGCTTTCATAGGTCATAGGCAATGGGATTTTTTTAAAGCAAAATGCGCTCTCAATAAATCTAGGTAACAAGAAGGTACATTTCTGTAATAAATCTATCACCTAAAATTTATAAATAGAAACAATAGATCCACGTTTTGATGAGCAAAAGCAAATAATATCCAGAGATTGCCTATTCCCTGTCTGTATGATTGTAGGATTTTTTTATATTATGAGGTTTTTCCTTTTCATCATGCACAAACAACTTCAGGGCATCACCTGCTGTTCTCAAGGCCTGAGAAACTGCCCTGGCACTTACTTAGAATTTAGAAGAATTAGCTGAAGAATTAAGAATTATATGAAGAATTAGAGAGATTGGGGAGGCAGAAAGGGTATTAGAAGATGAATATGTTTTTGAAGGCTGACTAATTTGAAGGCCTGACTTTGTGACTGATGCTGGGGAAGCAGGGGAAGGTACGTGTTGCATCACAAAGAGATGTTGGCTAAGAAGAAAAAAAAAGTAAGATTAGTAGGAGAACACAGCCAATACTTCCTTACATGTCATGAAATTACTCCAAGGGCACTGCTTTAACTCCCTGACATCTAATAGATGTGCTATTAGCCCACAATAGAGGTTTTCCATGAGGCCCTTCCTTGTTTCCTCTGTTTTGAGTGTAGTAGATTGGATTTCAAATGCAATCATCCTGTTTGCATGCTTCTTTGGCAGTGGCTTATTAACATTTATTCAGTTTTAATGTCTATAAAGTATAAATTGCCCTTTTGCTCAGGGTGGTTCCTCTTTTTCCGTGAAGTTTTGCCAATTTTTAGGATTGGCAGATCCTAAGATTTGCTAACGGTTTATAATAATTAAACTCAAGCAAACTCCAGCCAGCATGCAACATCTAATCAGCAAATATTTGAAGTTCTAACCTCCTTATTGATGGTGATAGCCAGAAAACCTTCCACTGTTCTTTCCAGAACCTCACTTATCCACACAGTGTAACGCAGTGAGACCCAATGATCAGGGAATATGGAGTGATGCAAGTCAAAGGCAGGGTCTAGCTACCACAGATGAGGTTAGAATGGGATTGGCTGCTCCCTCTTTCACATTCGCTGATTTTTTAGACACGTGTTAAAATGAAGCATTTTCACAGTGGCTTAAAATCATTCCACTTAACTTTGGAACTTAACTGAAGCAGATACATGAAGAGCATCATTTCCTGATTCAAGCACTTAGTTTGAGACTTGGAGAGAAAGTCTTTGTGCAAAACCTTGAGGAAATGGCTTGGTTTCAGTTTGCTGCAGTTCTCTGTGCATGGTATGGGATGCTCTGACACTGTGGTGGTGCTGAAGACTCTGATAGGGTGTAAGATCTCAGACAAATAATGAGTCCAGACACAAATACATGTAACAAATAAAGACTGGGGAACTTTCCAAACATAATTATGATATAAACACTACTTCCTAACGCGTTTATCTGGGTAATTGGAGCTCACATGTACTACCATAGAATAATCTAAAGTATCATCAATTTTCTTGTTTTCTCCTTCCCCCCCTTGGTGTCATCAGTCTGTAGACTCTCCTTACCTGCAGTCATCCCTTTCTGATAAAGGAGTGCTAACCAAAAATATCTGAAGATAGAATCAATGTCTTTAGGACAGCAATATGTGTATAAGAATATTTATATTCTGAAAGGGTAATGTTTTGTTTGATCTACTACATTTTATGGAGACAGGTGGAACAATCTTCTTGATTTTTGTATATCAGGATTTTAAAACTTTTAAACTTTTAAACTTTTAAAACTTTTAAAACTCCTATAAAATTTAACAGATAATCATTTTCTTTAAACCACTCTTTTAATATCAGAAATACATAGCTCTACAATTTTATAGCATTGCATAAAGTAGCTTCAGAAAGGTTTATCTTATCATAAAAAGAATACTATAGTGGTTTCTTATTTAGTATGAAATATTAGTGTAAACTGGAATCAGTTCATTCTATAAAAAAAGGATACCTACTTCTCTCAGGTAGCATGTTTGTTCCAGAGTGCTACTAAAGGGGGGTATTTCCCTGATTTTACACTCACGAATTACACTCACTGGGTGTCTAACTCCTGTCCCTCAAGACCAAAGGTATCTTGAGCAAGACAATTTCACTCAAAGGCATTTTGGATTTCAATCTGAGTTGGTATAGGGATATTTTGCCATGTGTCAGGCAGACCCTTCTTCATTGCTCTCCAAACCACTAAAACTTAAAGGAACGGTATTAGCACATACCTAGGCTACTGTTCTGTATCCCTACTTCCACATTGTCACAGCCTAATTCCCCTTGCCATGTTTTCTTTCACAAAGGTTTTTCTCCCTCAGCCTCACAGTCTGTAGGGCTTCGCCAAGGTCTGTAGGGCTTCGCTAAGGTCTGTAGGGCTCTGTAGGGCTTCG
>QJSC01000318.1:494984-514951 GCA_003697955.1 Calidris pygmaea
GGTCTGTAGGGGTCTGTAGGGCTTCGCCAAGGTCTGTAGGGCTTCGCTAAGGTCTGTAGGGCTCTGTAGGGCTTCGCCAAGGTCTGTAGGGCTTCGCTAAGGTCTGTAGGGCTCTGTAGGGCTTCGCCAAGGTCTGTAGGGCTTCGCCAAGGTCTGTAGGGGTCTGTAGGGCTTTCCCAAGGTCTGTAGGGCTTTCCCAAGGTCTGCAGGGCTTCATCAAGGTCTGTAGGGGTCTGTGGGGCTTCGCCAAGGTCTGTAGGGCTTCGCCAAGGGGGCTAGTCTTGACCCCTACTGTCAGCTGTCAATTCAGTTTTGATAAGGATTCTTCTTGAAATGGTCTAAATTGCCAACATTTTTAACCTGGTCTAGCAATCTCAAGAGATAAGAATGTCTTGTGAGATTTCCAGGAGTAAATACCTTATGTTCTGCTGAAACTGGGGAGATAAAAAGATGTGGTTGAAGTTCAAGGAAAGAGCAGAACTTTTTCTATTAAGTTTGAGTTTGTTTCTAAAAATGGGGGAACTCTGAGGAGTATTGGAGAGCCCTGCATACAGTAAAACCCTGATGTTTTATGCTTCTTACTGTCACTGATGCTCTGTGAACCGTGATGTAGTATTTGAGATTAATTAGATTTTTTTAATGAGATTATTGAGATTCTTCCTAACAAATCATGCAAGACTTCCCTGCTTTCAGGTTTCTCAGCCAATTTAACCATGTTTGTTATAAAGGTTGTTAGGCTTCACAAATGTTTCATTTAACTTGGGCCCACTTTGCTGAAGATCACGTGAAATTCATTATTTTAAAGATTTGGTTGCAAAGCAAAAAAAAAGCTTTGGCTTTCTAGGTTGACTTGACTCTGAATTTTTATTCATTGCAGCATAAATCTCTAGATGGGGACTGTTACAGATCCAAACCAGATATTGTTCAGGAACATCTGTGCAGTGAAAGAGATACCTTCGGTACTAGTCTTCCTCTTTTTCTCTGTTGCTTTTCTCTTTTTCTCTTACCGCATTTGAGTCTCTGCATGATGTGTGTAGGCCTACCTGTGAAGAACTGGACAGAAAAATTACCTGCCTGCTTGCTTTTAGGATTCAGGAATCAGAGAGGTGGAGGTAATGCAAACAGGAGCTTAAGACAAATGCTTATTATTTGTTAATTAAGCTCAGCTGATTTATATACTAAAAAGGAAAAGAAGGGACAGAGCAAAAATCCTTTCAAAGAATTTAAGTAGACTAAGCAGTCTGCAACTTGAATTTGAAAAGATTTGTCTAAAGCCATAACTCATCACAAAGAGAAAAAACTCGAGTTTAGAATTGGTTGCTTTGCTGAGTTACTTGTGAAACACAGTATGCTATCCCACGTGTCGGGATGGTTGCCTTGAAGATAGACTGAATGCTAATCCTACATCTTATTTTCTTTATGCATTCTATCTTTTTTCAAATTCAGAAGCTCCCCCAACTCCTTTCAGAAAACAATTAGCAGCTGTTGCAACCTCAGTTCTTCATCTTCAATTTTCTTATCTCTTGTCAAAAGAGAAAGAGGTGAGATGAATGCATTCTTTTTTAGCTGAATTTTTGGAAGCATTCTTGCAGGAACAGCTGACCTTAACCATGCTATACTACCTTCCCTTTTCCTTCTTTTAATCTACAATCTACAATAACTTGTGACTTTCCTGAGCATCTTACTGAAGTAATTTCCATCTTTCTCTGCCTACTGCTATCAAAACATTTAGGCTTTTGCTTCCCAATTTCTCTCCACTTCCTCAGTAGTTTTATTTGTATCTATATGTATTTCTTTCACCAAGTGTACAAGTGTCTTCCACTAGTTCTCAAAAAGGCTTTATTTTTACCTCCTTCCATTGGTGGTACCCATTTCTCAAAGTTTGTACCAGGAAGATGTGATAGACAGAATAAAGTTGTTGTTTTTTTTTTTAAATATGGAGCTTCACATACTTGAAGGAATTTTTCATTTGCTCTGAATTTTGAAAAAGAAGCTGCAGCTGCCAGTTGTTTCAGTCTTTCAGATTCTGACTTTACACCTCTTTGCCAGTACACTCTATTTAAAAGCCGAACTGATCTACTTACTCTAGAGTTGGACTGTTTATCATAGATAAGAGGATTGAACCAAATACTAACTCCCTCTTAATTCATGACAGTCCATATTGCTTACTAATCGTTGCTGTCTCTACTTTCAGCCTGCTTCACATTGTTTTCTTTTTGCAGTCTTCATCTATCTTTTTAATCAAAAGCTGCATTTATCCAGACTTGAGGCTAATGGATACCATAGTCTCACTAATCTGCAGGAAATGTCTTCTGCTTATATCAGGAAGAAATTAATGTTGCTGATGGGAGAAATAATGCCATGCTGTTTGTAATATGAAGAATGGTGTAATAATTTAGGATGAACTCTAAGCATTTTTGAAATCCACCTAATGACATAGTTAAAGCTGAGGAAAAATATAACTGTCATTTTACCTCATAGAAGAATTGGAACTGAAGTGATACTGCGACTGGAAAAAAAAGTTCAATGATTGTACATAATCAGAAAAAGCTATTGAACATAAAGAGGATTTCTTAGATGGTGTTGCATGGCATTTTAATTCTTTGCTTTGATTTAGAATCTACATTTGATTATTCATAGTGTTGAGGTATAGAGGAGGGAAAGATATTAGGTATTTCTGTACAGTGGAAAAACTTGGTTAATTTTGGTACTACCAAAAGGACAGGAGAGGGTGATGATACTGCCGCTATGAAGCAGAGGTACTTGCAAGGCACTGAAGGCAATTAATTTAGATCCAACAGGACTTACTTAAGGCACAGTTGCCAACAGTTGTATCCAGAGGACCTGTTCAGTGACTGTGCTGTGACACTTTGGCTCTGGAAAGTCCTACTAGCTTCAGTGAAGCACCAGATTTGAGCTAGCAAGCCCTCATAGAGAGCATAGCTCGGCGTGGAGACACCAAGCAGCTGCGTGCATCCAATGCTGAGCTGCCATTGTACTAAACCCTGCAACGCCCAAACTTACTGTGTGAGGAGCAGCTGCTCCTCACACAGTAGAAGATGGGATGAAAAGCATCTCCCTCTTCTGTGCTTCTGGAGTGCACATAGTCCCACACTCCTTGTTCAAAATGCCAGGCCCAGCAGGCTGCAGCTGCTGAGCTTAGCTCTGCTCCACATGAAACACCCATACCCGTGCCTGAACCAAGGGTCTCTCTGTAGCCATGCACTGGTGTCCACACTCTGCGGACTGTACTGACTCATGCTGGCCCCAGACCCATAGCGCATGTCATCTTCAGGTGTGCACTGTGACAGACATTTCATGTTAGTGTGTTTCATCTGTAAGTGGGTGTACTGCATGTGTGTTCCATGACAGCCCTCTGCCTCAGATTACCTTCTTCTGACACTGGGATGATAGGAATTCAGCTCAATTGCTCATTTGTTTCTGAAATTGATGTTGGACTAAAACAAGCCTTGTTTTGCCATGTGAAAAAAGGATAATCACTCTAAGAATTTCTAGTACCTAAGTGATGTGGAGTAGGAACTTGAACTTTGACAGTAAAGCTATCATCCTGCTCTAGTTGTTAAGACTCTGTCTAGCTTGGCTAAAGTATACCTGTCTGAGAAATGCCAGTTTGCAAGTGCAGAGTTATGCCTTTGGGCAATGTTCTGCTTCTGGTGCTTCTGTAGCAGTAATAGAATCATAGAATCATCCAGGCCGAAAGGGACTCCAAAGGTCATCTAGTCTGACCTCCCCACAGTCAGCAGGGTCACCCCCAACTAGACCAGGTTGCCCAGGGCTTCATCGAGCCTCACCTTGAATATCTCCAGGGATGGGGCCTCAACCACCTCCCTGGGCAAACTGTTCCAGTGCTCCACCACCCTCACGGTAAAGAACTTTCTCCTAATCTCTAATCTAAACCTGCTCCCCTCCACTTTAAAGCCATTGCCCCTCATCCTGTCACTGCAGGCCTTTGTAAACAGGTTCTCCCCAGCCTTCCTGCAGGCCCCCCTCAGGTACTGGAAGGCGCTATTAGGTCTTCCCGGAGCCTCCTCTTCTCCAGGCTGAACAACCCCAGCTCCCTCAGCCTGTCCTCGTAGCAGAGGTGCTCCAAACCCCTGATCATTTCAGCGGCCCTCCTCTGGACCCGCTCCGTCAGGTCCATATGTTTCCTATACTGAGGGCTCCAGACCTGCACACAGGACTTCAGGTGAGGTCTCACCAGAGCAGAGCAAAGTGGAAGAATCACCTCTCTGGACCTGCTNGCAACACTTCTTTTGATGCAGCCCAGGATGCGATCGGCCTTCTGGGCTGCAAGTGCACACTGCCTGCTCATGTCCAGCTTCTCTTCCATCAGCACCCCCAAGTCCCTTTCCTCAGGGATGCTTTCTAATACCTCATCCCTTAGTCTGTATTGATACCGAGGATTGTTCTGGCCCAGGTGCAGAACCTTGCACTTGCTCTTGTTGAACATCATGAGGTTCACCTGGGCCCACCTCTCCAGCCTGTCCAGGTCCCTCTGAATGACATCCCATCCCTCTGGTGTATCGACAACACCACACAGCTTGGTGTCATCTGCAAATTTGCTGATGGTGCACTCCATCCCTCTGTCTATATCATTGATAAAAGTGTTAAACAATATCAGTGTTAAACAATATCAGTCCCAGCACGGACCCTTGAGGGACATCACTTGTCACTGCTCTCCATCTGGACTTCGAGCCATTGAGTACTACCCTCTGAATGTGACCATCCAGCCAATTCCTTATCCACCCATCAAATCTGTACCCNTGTCAAAGGCCTTACTGAAGTCCAGATAGATCACATCCATAGGTCGTCCCTTATCTACTGACCTAGTCACTCCATCATAGAAGGCCACTCAGTCAGGCAGGACCTGCCCCTAGTAAAGCCATGCTGGCTATCTTGAGTCATCTCTGTGTCCTCCATGTGCCCAAGCATGGCATCTAGGAGGATCTGTTCCATGATCTTCCCAGGCACGGAGGTGAGGCTGACAGGTCGGTAGTTCCCAGGGTCCTCCTTTCTACCCTTTTTAAAAATGGGTGTGATGTTTCCTTTCTTCCAGTCCACAGGGACTTCACCTGACTGCCATGGCTTTTCAAATATCATAGAAAGTGGTTTGGCAACTACATCTGCCAGTTCCTTCAGGACTCTGGGATGCGTATCATCAGGTCCCATGGATTTGTATATCTTCAGGCTCCTGAGTTGATCACGTACCTTCTCTTCACTTACAGCAGGAGGGATTTTGTCACCTTGGTCTCCAACTTGTGTGCCATCAACATGAGAGCTAGGAGGAAAGGGATTGCCAGGGAAGAGTGAGGCAAAAAAAGTTGTTGAGAACTTCTGCCTTCTCATCTGTTGATACAAGTTCCCCACTGTTGCTCATCGGGGGGGTACGTTTTCTTTAACCTTCCTTTGCTGGTTAATGTACCTGTAGAAACCTTTCTTGTTTTTCTTTACATCCCTTGCCAAGTTCAGTTCTAGCTGTGCCTTGGCCTTCCTGACTTCGTCCCTACACATCTTGGCAGCATCCCTATACTCTTCCCAGGATGCCTGTCCCTTCTTCCATTTCCTGTGTAGCCCCATCTTGCCCCTTAGTTTGACCAGCAGGTCTTGGCTCAACCATGGTGGTCTCTTGCCCTCCTTGCCCATTTTCCTACATGTGGGGATTGAGATCTTTTGTGCACTATAGAGAGCGTCCTTAAAGTTCTGCCAGCTTTGTTCCGCTCCCTTGTCCCTGAGGGCCGTTTCCCACGGGGTCCTATTTACTAACTCCTTGAAGAGCTGGAAGTTTGCTTTCTTAAAATTTAGAGTCCTAACTGTGCTTCTTGTGGGCTTCAAACTCCTTAGGACAGTGAACTGCGTTAGGGCATGATCATTGCAGCCCAGGTTGCCTTCAACTTTGACATCCCTGATAATTTCGCTTGCATCTGTGACCAACAGGTCCAACAATGCATCTCCTCAAGTAGGGCTGTTAATTTCTTGTCTCAAGAAGTTGTTGTCTAGGCACTCTAGGAGCTTCCTGGATTGCCTGCAGCCAGCTGTGTTACTTTTCCAACAGATGTTGGGGTGGTTAAAATCCCCCAGCAGGATGAGAGCCTGCGATCGCGATGCCTCCTCAAGCTGGAGTAAGAAGGCATCATTGACCGGCTCCGCCTGGTCAGGCGGCCTGTAGTAGACTCCTGCCACAAGGCTCCCTTTGTTGTCCTGATCCCTAATTCCTACCCATAAGCCTTCAACTTGCTCATGACTATTCTTTAGCAACAACTCTTCACACTCTAGCCAATTCTTTACATAGAGGGCAACTTCCTCTCCTGTCCCTTCTGAACAGCTTGTAGCCATTGATGGCCACACTCCAGTCATAGGATTCATCCCACCAAGTTTCTGTAATTGCTACTTCGTCATAGCAGGATAGCTTCCAGCTCCTCCTGTTTATTGCCCATGCTGCATGCATTGGTGTAGAGACACTTCAGTCAGTCTGCCGGCCATGCCATCTTCTTAGAGGGGCACTCCACTGATCCCCCAAGGCGTTTTGTGGCAGCAACCCTCCTGTCTCCTATTACCTCAGGGGCTCTTGGTCCAGCTCTGCAAGACCTTGTCTTTGCTGAAGTGTTCACAGCATGCATCAGTACAACAGGTTGGAGGTCCTTGCTGTCACCCCTTTCTTCCAACCCTGATGTATCATCCTGCCAATTGCTACAGGCCATTCTGATATTATCATCATCTTTTGCCTCCCCTCCCCTCTGAACCTAGTTTAAAGCCCTGTTGACATACCCTGCCAACTCACCTGCTAGGATCTTTCTCTCCCTCTGAGGCAGATGTACTCTATCTGTTGCTAGCGGATCAGGTGCCACATAAAGTTCCCCAAGATCAAAAAAACCAAAGTTTTGTTGGTGGCACCAGGTTCTGAGCCACTTGTTAATTATGCCTGACTTCCTATTCCTTTCAGTATTCCTACCTGCAACTAAGGGTATTGATGAAAAAATTACCTGTGCCCCTGATCCCTCAACCAGTTTCCCCAGTGTCTTGAAGTCCTTTTTGATTGCTTTTAAACTTCTGGTGTCAACCTCATCACTTCCCACCTGCATCACTACTAGGGAATAGTAATCAGAAGGCTGTACCAGACTAGGCAGCCTTCTGGTAACATCTCTGACCCAGGCCCCAGGGAGGCAGCAGACTTCCCTGTGGGAAGGATCTGGCCGACATATGGGGCCCTCTGTTCCCTTCAGAAGGGAATCACCAATAACAATTACCCTCCTCTCTTTTTTTCCTTAGGGTAGAAGTTCTGATATGAGGGGGGAACTAATTGGCTTCAGGCAACCCCCCAGATGGTGTTTTTTCTTCCTTCTCATTCACCTCAACCTCCAGTGCCCCATACTACTTGTGCAAGGGCACACAACAACCTGAGGACCATTCTAAACAAGGAAGTTTCCTGGTGACGTCCCTCACCCAGGCTCCAGGAAGGCAGCAGACTTCCCTCTGAGGAGGGTGCACCCAGCATATCGGGCCCTCTGTGCTCCTCAGGAAGGAGTCCCCAACAACTATAACCCTTTGCTTTTTCTTAGAGGGTGTGGTGGTGATCTGGGGTATGTGCTTTTTTGGCCTAGGAGGCATCTGTGTTATAGGGTGCTCCTTACCTACTTCCTTGCTTAACTGGCCATTCTCAAGCAGAGCCTCACATCTGTTCCTCAGAGATACTTGACACAACAAGGTAGGTAAGGTGGGAGGCTGTCTGGTGCCCTGACCACAAACCTGCTTCCACTCACTCTCTTCATTTATGCTTTTGCCTTCAGTCTGACCAGGGGTGCCTACGGTGACCCCTGGACCCTTGCTGCCTTTCTCCCTGATACTCCTCAGTCTTTCAGGTTCTTCTTTCAGATGTGCCAACCGTGCTGAGCAGATCATTGATCTGCTCACATCTTATACAGCAGGCCTCACAGGTGTCATCTACTACCACTAAAAGGTCCTGGCACCCCCTGCAGCCCGTGACCTGGACAGACACACGTTTCCGTGGGAGCTCTGTCCGGGTGCCCACACCCGTTCTGTTCAGGATCAAGCGCATGACCTTCCTCCGGGCGGAGACCACGGCTAAACTCCTCCCGAGAGGGGTGGTGATCCCCAGGAGGACTCACCTGTCCAGCTGACAGAGCTCCGGGTTCCTCCCTGCCTGTCCCCGGCGGCGCCTCGCCCGCTTTCCCGCTGCGGAGCGGGGGTGGGGGGGCTGTTCCGCCCAGGAGCTGCCGGGGGCCGTGCAGGGACCAGTCGCTTTTACCGGCTTCCAGAGCTCTCAAAAAGAGCTCCTTGCCCGTCCTTTTAGGGTTATTTTTTGCCGCGGTCCCCTCCCGCAGCGCTATTTACCTCCACCGCAGCTGATCTCCTCGGCAGCGCGACCGTTAGCGCGTCGGGGGCTCGTTTGAATCTCCCGCCGATAGTGCTGGCCCCGCCCACGAGCAGCTGGTTCTTGATGCTTTGATGTAGGGGTCCTAATTATTTAGATGTGCAAGATTATTGTTAAATCAGTGTTTTTGTTTCAGTGATTTTTTTTTCCTCTTTACTGGTAAGGTTACAGATTACTCAGCTGATTAATAGGTCATATAGTAATTATACATTTTGGAACATGCCTTAAAGTTGTAAAGTTTAAACCCTTTTGTTTTTTCTCTTCCTTTCTTTTCTTGCCTTCTGGTAGTAGTGAAATTACAAAATTCAGACTCAGTGGGCTGGATGACTCTTCCTTATGAGATGGGATCTCTGAATGTCACAATTTCAGGTAAGTGGCCTGCCTAATATTGACTGGCTTGTGCTTGCTGCTGCCATTTCTATTACAAGTGACTTCTCTATTACAATCTCTCCTGTGACAGAAAAAAGTAACTGAATCATAATCTTTTCCCGTGATTATAAGCATGTCTTTCTGTCTTACAATTTGGGTTTGAGATTCTTGTGAGCCTCAAGTTCCATCGCAAGCAAGAAAGAACTTAAAAAAAACCCCAAAAATAAATTTTTAAAGAAGTTATTTTCTTGTTCCAGGAATTAATGATCATGAAACATTCATTATCCATAAATGTCAGAGAAATAAAATATATCATCAAACCCATACTCCTATATAAGCAGATATTCAACTACAGGGAACAGATTTTTTTGTGCTGTACCTCCAGGAATGTTTTGGCTGCTTGATACAAAAGCTCCACGAAACACAGACTCAGGGATTTAATATCAAGTTTGATGACTGAAAAATTAGTATACACACAAAAAACTCATTAGTATTATCTTCATAGTCATTAGAAGTGAGTAAAACAGGAGTGAGCAGGTTCTAACAATTCCAGGAGACATTTCAGGCCTGGGGAGATAAGAAGGAGCAGAAATAAGAGGAGCTAAATGAGGGGCATTTAAGGGAGAACATGAATTAGGTGAAGAGAGAACATTTAACAGAGAACAAGATTAGGTCAAAATTACAGGGTTGTGGCAAAGGATCTGAAGTTTGGATGCACTTATCAGTGGTATATGTAAGAGTACAAAGCAAAGGATGTGTAAAGAGGAAGAGATGATACAGTAAGAAAATCTATTTTTGGCTGCATCATGTATAGCAATCTACAAGCCAGGACAAAATGATCATCCAAAAAACCGGAGAAATGAAAAATGCTGTAGTCTGGATATGAGAGAATCTACCACCAGACTGGATTCTTTCCTGAATGCTGAAGGAATAACGTAACCTGGCTGTTTGGGAAAGACTCAGCATTAAGACAAGCTAGGAAAAACATAACACCAGTTTTCCGGGCTACCACACAGTAAGCATATTCTCACAATAAGTCTTTCAATACTAATAGTGAATTATTTGTTCCAGATCAGCCAAAAATTCCAGTGTACAATTGGATATGTAGAACTTTTATAAAAAGCTGAAAAGTTCTAGTATTTATTCTGGAAAAATTAAATTAGAGCTTTGTGCCTCAGCATAGCAGACCTAATGCACCTGAAATATGATGCACCTTGGAATTCCATGTGCACTGTCATCTCAGGAGAGTCTCTCAACAAAAGTAATGTTATAAAACATTCTCTATATGTTATAGTAAGTTTCAATTATTTTAAAACCCATTTAGTAATAAATGCTTGAAAATGAAAAAGCATTTCACTCAAACTTGCAAATTCTTTTTGCTTAAAATATATTGAACTTGGAGCTTTTTAACAAGAATGTTTATGAAAGCAGATACTTTCACATAGTTTTGTGGAGGGGGAAAAAACCCCAGCCTTCATCTGTAATCAGAATATTTGCAATCTGCTGTCCTGATCTTAATATCTACATATTGGTGGCCCATGTGGGGAGAGCGGACTGCAAGTCCTGATGAAACACAATGCTACTTAGAACCACATTTCCTTTAAAATTAGTGATGAATATTATTAGACTCTTGAACTTTGTCTTATTTGTTTGAAAAATGATCTTTCATTGCAGCTCACCCTAAAGAGGGGTAAACTATCTTTCTGCTTTTGAGGAAAAGAGATATGGGAGGTTAGGAGCACCTGGGTAAGACTTGGTTCTGCTTACAAACATCCAGGCCTGATGGTTCTTCTCCTTTAACTGTCGCAACCAGAAATGTCAACACTTTTGCCTACATGGGGGTTAAACCTGACTTGGTCACTAGCAGCAAGTTACCTATGAAAATATTAGTTAATTACAAGTCCTTGGTCTATTCCTCTTCACTGAGAAGTTGCCAGCATTTTTTCTCTGGAAGATAGTGAGTTGTGCTGAAAAGTGTGATGCTTGTAATCAGGTAAGACAGATGTTAACACCGAGCTCCAACTATTAAAAATCACTTCTGTGCTTTTGAAACAGTTCTCTGTTCGGCACCGTCGTGGTTTGGCCACAGATGGCAAGAAAGAACCAGGTGGCAGCTGCTTTCTCAGACCGGACCCCCCACTGCTACCATGGCGAGGGTGAGGGAAGAATGGGAAGAAAAAGGCCAAACTCATGGGTTGGGACAAAGGGCAGTTTAACAGAACAACCAAGGGAACAAGAAAACAACCACAGTAACACTGAGAGAGGAATATACAACCATGATTATGATACCACCACTCGCAGACTGGACCCGGGGCGCCCCAGCTGGCTCGGCTCCCCCAGGGTGACTTCCCATCCCTCCCCTTCCCCGGCAGCTCCCGGGTACTCCTGGGCATGGCTCCCATGGGATGGGATACCTGTATCCCTGCTAGAGCCGGGGGAGAGTTAGCCCTATCCCCGCCAGAACCAGGCCAGACACTGACTGGTTTTTGATGTAATTTATTAGGGTTTGTGTTGCATCTATACACAGAGGAAACTTCTTTTTTATTAGGTAAGTCGGTTTCTATACGGATTTCTTGACTGTATACACAGTTAAAACAAAGAAAGATATTTAAATCATGCTCCATGTTTTGAATCCACTATTCAGTTATTTTAAGATCTTGTTTATTAAACATCTCTTAGAAAATTATGTGAAAAGAAAATTTAGGATTATCTATCCGTTCACACTGATTAAAGCTTCAGGGGGCCCAGTTATAAGCAACTTCATAGCGTGAGAAGCCGTGATAAAATAAATAAGCAACTTCATAGCGTGAGAAGCCGTGATAAAATAAAGTATCAGACCAGAATGCTACTTTGACTAATAGCATCAAATTATGTGTTCATGCAGAGTACCACTACTGGGACCACGGATCACCAAAGTAACACTATGCTGTGCAGATGATACCATAAAATATGGGTCCATTTTTAATTCTAAAACTCCCATTTACATAACTGTATATATTTAATGCATTTAAATATAAAACTATTATCTTTTGTGATGGTATATACTACATTGATTGAAATTTCAATGCACTCAGCTCTTTTTACTTTGAATGTTGCTGATGGGATTTTGTATCTTTAATTGCTTTTTGTGGCTTTTTTGTCAACATGCTCCACAAATACTAGTGAAACATTGCAAAAAAACTTGTAGTGTGCAAAAGAGCTGTTACCCTCCCTTTGGTTTTAGGGAAGGGAAAAAACAATCCCCCCCTCCCCCCAAAACCCCAACTAACAGATACATCATCATAGAAAAAAATAATATACCTAAAAGAAAGCTGCTTCTAAGTCCTTAACCTGTATGTTCTCTTACTTATCCAACAGCTCTGTTTCTCTCTCTCTTTACTAAGCAAAACAGTAATTCTTACTTAATTGAGGATTCTGGATGGCAGTACTTTTTCCATCTATGTATATCTAGACATGGTATGTGTTGTACTGAATGGCCAAAGCACAGCAAACAAGAAAGGAAATTGCTACGCTGCATTTGGACAGAAAAATATTTGGATTTTTAAAGAGGGATAAATTAGTTGTGGATAGTGCTTGTCTCTTGTTCAATTGAATATATTTCTTCTCCTAAAGGTGCTATTCTGCAAGCTCTAAATCATAGCTTTGTGGCAAATTCATGACAAATTTTGTCCTGTTTATACACCATTACACAGTACAGCATGGGTACCTAAAATCAGTAGCTGCAGACGACTGAGGATGTTCTTGGGAACTGCACTTCTGCTAGCACAGGAAATGATAATTCGATATGTCATGGGATGTGCTCACTGCTGCAAAGGACAAAGAAGCAAGATTTCCCGGTGTTTGTTCTGTTTCACTTTAGAAAGCTCTGCAAAACACTATCATCTTTATCTGAGGGGAAATCCTAGCTACATTAAAACGTATTTTTTTTTTGTTAATTTTACATGTGTTGAAATATAGCAGGGTGAGAGATTAGAATTACTGCCTTTTATAGATACCATCATCACTTGCATACTAAATACCTTGTTGCCAAGAGTAACAAACCTGACCGTAATACATCATGATTAAACGCACCAAAGCACTGTATGTAAGCCTAAGAAATGCTACACAAATATTTAGGCTGATGAAAGTGATTTAAGATGCATTGTTTGATTCTGTGCTATCCTATGAAACTTTCTTAGTAACTTTCAAAACATAGATAAGTTATTATTGGGTGAAATAAAATGAGCGACTATGAAGAGAGATTGCCAGAGAAGGTATTCCAGATACAGATATGCTGGGGCACTCGATGCATATCACAGTATGGCATCACTGAATCTTCCACTGTTTAGTGCAACGTTTCTACTCTGGGGCTGAAAAAAATACACTTTGTTATACCTCTGGTTACCATAAAATAGCTCAACTCCATTAACTTCACATTGTGAAAGACTAGTCCTCTGGAATTAACATTACTTACCTTTAAGGAGGGAGGAAAAAAAGAGTAAAAGTGAGGTTGCAGATAGGGATGCTGTCTTCTCAGGTTTTATATTATATGGGAATGCTGTCATTACTATTTGGCTATCTGTTACCTACAAAATTCTCTTCAATAACTTATTTGATTTTGATTTTGCTTGAAGTCCCATGGATATTTGTGAGACCAGCATATCTGTAGGGAGCAAGACCTATATATTGCAGTCAAAATATACAGCTGAATCAGCACAAAGTTTGCTGAGTGACATTATGCAAATGCACATTTATTCCCTGTCTTGTTCTGCTGATGATCATCCATCAGTATGTAGCAGAGGCAATCGACAGCTTTAAGTCCTAATATTTGCCCCAGTATTACTTACCTGACACGTACACTCCTTCAGAAATGTTCAGTGTGGGGACAATGATCCAGGTATTGAGTAAGGAGTGAAAGAAAACCACCCTGTCATTAGTGCCTTATAAGAGCAGCACCTTATCATCTGTGCAATTATCCTTTTATATACTTCTGAAATCTCTTTTAATATTACTTTTTACAGGTATTAGGTCTTCAAAATTAGGCCTTTCAAATTATTTAACCACATCTCTTGGTATCTGGCTTGCGCATCTGAAAGGTGTACTCCCTAGTACCAGCACAACTGGAGGAGGTTGTGCTAGGAGAAAATATATCACATGAGTTACATGTGATAAATACACATGCAGTTGTTTATAAGTAACACTTAGTAGTATTTTACAGTGGCTTAGATAAATGTCCTGGTACGGTTTTAGTTTCATTAACGGTTTCTGGACCAGAAAACTGGTCTAGATCACCACTCCTCTCTCATGAGCCAACAAAGATTAAGGTGTAGAGGATGCAAGGGAGCTCTTGGTGGTAAAGACTATTTGAGACACTTGGTAGGTTTAGTGATCTTTTTTATCTTTTTTCCTCTGTCTTTTTCTTTTTTTTTTCCCATGCAGTCTCATGTCCTATCCTTAAGCGATTTTTTTTTAAAAAAAGCTCCGATGTCTCTTGTTATTTCTGATTATTCCTGATTCCCAAACATTTTTCCAAGATCAATATTGATTAGGACAATATGGTCTGGGTTTTCTGGAGTATATAACAGGGATCAGATGATGGTTCAGTTATTGTGCACCCACTCAAACTGGCCATTTTCCTTTTTCTGGGCCAATTGCTTTGGGATCATTCATTCCTGGAGGAATGGAGGACAAACAGTGACCCAAAGAATGGAGGGAAAAAACATTATGGCAAAAAAATATGATCTTTGTTATTTTAGCAGTGTTCTTATAGGCTTCAGTTTTCTCCTAAGATAATGAGACTTCCTTCTGTTATGGTCTGTAAATAACAACAAAAAAAGGCTTGAAAGGTCAAAGTAATGTGGTTCATTACTGTGTGATCTGGGAGTGCTGCTGTCTCAGTCCATTTGCTACATTTTCTGGGACTAAAAGCAATGGGAGGAAAAACATTGAGTGGGGAAAATGAATGCATGTCTGATGCTTTGAGCATTCTGTGTTCGTGATGTTCTTGGTCACTCTACTTTTAAAAAACTGCAAGTTGAATTACATATTTTTACTTACATAAATTGATAGGTTGCACAGAGAATTGATGGTTGCATTTAAAATAAGCATGCCAAAATAGTTTTAGCTGTTACAGATCTACCTTGTTAAGCCTAGTTGTTCTTGTACCTTCTTCTTATCTAAGTGCTTGTCTACTCAGTCTTTAAATAGGTTCACAAAGTGATTTAAGTTATTTTAAGTAATAAAAAGTTTCTCTGAAATAATTAATATGTATAAAAGTTTTCCTGAACTTTTTCCCAGATAAATCTACTAATTAAAAAAACTCCCCAAAGTTTCCTTTATAGATCTTGATTATTTTATAACCTTCAAACATTGCTATAACTGCCACTTACTCTTCCATGGGAGTTGCTCTTTTTTTTTGTTCCCATTTTTTTTTATCTTTGTTGGATGCGGGCATGATTTGTCTGTGTTCCACTCCTGGCTCATTATTTTTTCTGTACATTACTAGGACTCAAGGGAATTCGCCCTGCAGAATATAATCTGATGTGATTTACTAGATTAGGAAGATTACTTTGGCACTATATATTGCAGGGCCCATCTAACTCTTCCTACATGTTTGGATGTAAAAATAACTGCTCATTCCTTCCACTCTGGTAAACCTCCACATCCTCATAATTTTTTTCTGAGAACTAAAGTCTCATAAAGCTAGTGAGCATTTGCCTACTTCCACCTAGCTAGTGCTTAGTAAATGTTTTGTGGTATCTTTCCTCTCAAAAACATCCTCTTTATTTTGAAGAGAAAAAAACCCAAAGAACTCTTTTTCAACAGTGTCTTTACCCTGTGGCTTCTTACTTCAGCGCAGCTTTTTAATTTTATTTGTTTGTTCTAGTTTTTAGACTTTGGCTCTGGAAAGATGTGGAGTGAAAAGGATCATTCATCTATTAGTGAAGCTGTTTATCTTTTAGCCTGCAACTGACAAAATAGCATAAGGAATTCCCTTTTCCTGTCCATCTGTTTCATTTGCAACATGTGTTGCATCCTCAGCTCATTGACCAGAAAAGAGCTAGTCTGGGAAAAATGTGCATCTCAGGGCTCTTACTGCTTTCCTTGAATATAGTTCAGGAATAATTAGGCTGCAAAAGGTCTTAGCTAAGTCCTTCATGTGTTTTCCTAATTTCTTCTTGACTTGTAAGAAGCTTCTACTTTAGAAGATAATCTGAATAGAACTGAGCACTGAAAGGGAGCAGCCCTGTTGCAGTTAAACCCTATTGGTTTTTCCCTAGAAAGTTTCTTCCTAGGGTGTAACTTCCTTCCTTGTTTGTTTTCTTTTACATTTCCCTCAAGGGTGTAACTGAAACCTTTCTTCACCTTTTATGTGTCCAAGGTATGCTGGTCTCCTTTAAGCATTTTCATCTAAGATTCTGGATATTGATGCTACTGCCAAGAAGTGTGCAAAATTAACACATCTCTGTTTTGAAGTTAAGAGAGAATTTTGTCTGGAGTCTTATTTTACTTTTTTACTTGCTAAAATAACTTGGAGAACTTCTGCAGGGACTGCATTGCATAATGATTCCTCTCTGCTTGCACAAATGCATTTACAGATCACAAAAGACTGCTGCAAAAGAGTGCTATACAATGATATCCCTTACTTTTCATGTCCTGAGAAGGTTTTATTTCACTGTAGCATCATCTTGACTGTCTGGACTATGTGCAGGGCTGATGACTGAATTATATTGTACAAGCTATATGGAATAATAGTGAAAGTAAACACTGTCTATGAAGCCAGTTAGAGAAAGTAACTCTTTTTTTTTTTTTCAGAATTTTTACCACTACAAAATTTTGAATTCTTGTGAAGTTTGTTAAAAATTTCAAAAATGAGAGAAAGATAATTTCTTTAGTTAACCACATCTCTTTACCTCCCCTCACCCTTCTGCATGTGAAGAACATATTGC
This sequence comes from Calidris pygmaea, assembly GCA_003697955.1. NCBI lineage: Eukaryota > Metazoa > Chordata > Aves > Charadriiformes > Scolopacidae > Calidris > Calidris pygmaea. The sequence continues at coordinate 511,692 of QJSC01000318.1, forward strand.
AGTAATGAAGCAGAATTTGAGGAGAAAGAAGGAAAAAAAAAAACACGCTTTAAATTGATTAGCTTTACATAGTTTGAAGCTTCTGAAAAAGAATTTTAAATTAAGAGTCTGCTGCCTTTCTAGGAAATGTTAGATTTTTCCTCTTATTTTCACGACTGCAAGAAGTAAGTACGTTGGCTGCTCACTTCAAGATTGGAGCTGGGGGGCAGGTTTGAGATGTGTCCTGGTTTGAAGTAAAATAGATTTCAGGTTTTACATTGAGAATATTTAATTGGCATATATTTTTATCAGTTCTTACACTTCCAAGATTAATCTTATGATGGAGATTGCTAAAAAAAAGCCATTGCATAATTATTCAGGTGATTTATGAGCTTCCTTCTTTTCTTTAAGGCATGATTGTGCCTCTCAGAGGGAATGGGAAATTTGACTAGGAATTTATCTCTGTGAGAATGGTAGTTATGAAACCAAGGCAAATAGCCTTTATCAATTGTATGTTAAGATCCATGAAGTTATTCCATTGAATTTTTCCCCAGAAGCTTGATCTTACTATACCAAAGACTTGGTATAATAAAAGACAGGATTCCCAGAGCTTGCAGTACGTACACTCCCTTGACCTTGAGTAGGCCAAAGTTTCTTTCTGTCAGAAATGCATCTTTTAAAACATTGCTCCCAGAAATCGGTTGGGGCAGAAGCTCAAATGTCATTCTTAAGTATCCCTTTGCCAAAAGAAACCTGATCTGTTACATATTCTTGAGTTCTTTACTGAGTCATTTTCAACCGTCACAGCTGATGAAGCTCCTTCTGTTTCTCTGAGCCTTAGGGAAGCTATTTCAAATGGCAAGGGAATAATTAATCCTTATAAGCAGACAGAGAACAAGTGTGAAAAAGGTAAACAGGAAGGTGAAAATATTATACTGAAAAGATTAAACAGATGTTTTGGACAATGGTGAAAAAAAGAACAAGGCAAACCTGGAAGGAAACTGGTGTTGCTAGTATTGCATAGCTAAAGATATGAGATCAGACACTACAACAGGAATTTACTATAACAAGAGCTTGAAACCTTCCTGAAAAGTGTGGTCTCCTTAACTACCAAACTGAGCAGGGAGTAAGCTTCACTGGAGAAAGCTCAGGTGCCGAGGGATCACAATTGCAATACTTTACCCAGGTCTTCTCAGTTGTCTGATGTTTAAACTGCTCATAATCTCATCCTTACAGTAACATTCTAGCTGGCTTTAATCTCTCATTAAAAATGAGGGACGATGGCAGGGTGGAGTAAATGACCTGTTTGAGGCCTGTGGGAAGAAATTAATCCAGAAATAGAACGTAGTTTTCTGCTCCACTGCTGTAGATCTTAGCTGTAGTTCAGGTAGATATGTTACCCAGATATGTCATCAGTTATGCTGCGTGAGCCACAGGGGGATGGGAGAAGTCTGGAACAAGATATTTATGTCTTATATGAGTTCATATATAGAGAGAGTGCAATGCTTGGTAGACATGTAGCAAGCTCTTAATAAGCTATGCTGGCTACCAGGAGCAATGTAACTGCATTGCTTACCTGCTATTCTCTCCTGCCCTGAGCTGACTTGTTCAGAGGTGGATCAGGTTTCTCTATGCCATATAGCAATATGCCAAGAAAATAAATGGTTTAAGATAAATTTTGGTAGCCCTGGAAAAAAGAGAAGATTAAAAAAAAAAGGAAAAATAAAAAAAAGGAAAAAAAAGGGAAGATAAAATCAAAGATAGATAAGGAGAAAGAATAAAAAGAGGAATACAATGGTTTGTCATCTGACAAATGATAACATGTACCATGAATGGAAATAAAAATGTTGGTTGCCAGGGTTGAGGAGAAAAAGAGCTCAGAAATGACAGAAGAGTCTTGGGGAACACCCACAGAGTGAAGATAAAAGGAAGACAATTACTATCCCTGAACAGTTTGAAAAGTAAGTCACTTTGTGAAATGCAAAACACAGGAGTGATGGGTGTTAGAAATACTAACAGTTTGCATTAGAGCAGTAGTAAAGATCTATCTGTAAAGTGGAAAATGGCTGAATGATCAGAAAACAGTAACAGGATGAATCAGGCCCTCACAGTAAATCTCTAATGGTCTGAAATAAATCATTAATAATGAGAAGACCCTCTCTTTGGCCAAAAGAGAGGTCATGCTGAAAAAGTTTAGTGCAATGTGATAGGCATGGATATGATACTGTGCAAAATAGAATCATAGAATCATAGAATGGTTAGGGTTGGAAGGGACCTCAAAGATCATCCAGTTCCAACCCCCCTGCCATGGGCAGGGACACCTCCCACCAGACCAGGTTGCTCAAGGCCCCATCCAGCCTGGCCTTGAACACTTCCAGGGATGGGGCATCCACAACCTCCCTGGGCAACCTGTTCCAGTGTCTCACCACCCTCATAGTAAAAAATTTCTTCCTGATATCTAATCTGAATCTTTTTTCTTCCAATTTGANCCCTTGTCCTATCATTACACTTCCTGTCAAAGAGTCCTTCTCCAGCTCTTCTATAGGCACCCTTCAGGTATTGAAAGGTTGCTATAAGGTCTCCCCGGAGCCTTCTCTTCTCCAGGCTGAACAGCCCCAGCTCCCTTAGTCTGTCTTCATAGGAGAGGTGCTCCATCCCTCTGATCATCTTCGTGGCCCTCTGCTGCACCTGTTCCAGCCGGTCCATGTCCTTTCTGTGTTGAGGACTCCAAAGCTGGACACAGTATTCCAGGTGGGGTCTCACGAGTGCAGAGTAGAGGGGCAGAATCACCTCCCGGGACCTGCTGGCCACACTTCTCCTGATGCAGCCCAGGACACGGTTGGCTCTCTGGGCTGCCAGCGCGCATTGCCGGCTCATGTTGAGCTTCTCGTCCACAAGCACTCCTAAGTCCTTCTCCTCAGGGCTGGTCTCCAGCCATTCTCCACCCAACCTGTATTTGTGCCTGGGGTTGCCATGTCCCAGGTGCAGAACCCTGCACTTGGCTTGGTTGAACGTCATGCAATTTGCACGAGTCCACCTCTCCAGCCTGTCCAGGTCCCTCTGGATGGCATCCCTTCCCTCCACGTGTCAACTGCTCCACCAAGCTTGGTGTCATCAGCAAACTTGCTGAGGGTGCACTCTATCCCACTGTCCATGTCTCCAACAAAGATGTTAAATAGTACTGGTCCCAATACCGACCCCTGTGGAACACCACTCGTTACTGGTCGCCACCTGGACATTGAGCCATTGACTGCCACCCTTTGGGTGCGGCCAGCCAGCCA
>QJSC01000318.1:514961-609649 GCA_003697955.1 Calidris pygmaea
GATTTGCCTTTGGTGAAGCCATGTTGGCTGTTTCCAATCACCTCCTTATTTTCCATGTGCCTTAGCAAGGATTTCAGGAGGATCTGCTCCATGATCTTGCCAGGCACAGAGGTGAGACTGACCGGCCTGTAGTTCCCCAGGTCTTCTTTGTTCCCTTTTTTGAATATTGGAGTTATGTTCCCTTTTTTCCAATCAGTGGGAACTTCACCAGACTGCCACAATTTCTCAAATACGATGGAGAGGGCTTAGCAGCTTCATCTGCCAGCTCTCTCAGGACCCGTGGATGGATTTCATCAGGTCCCATGGACTTATGCACATTCAGGTTCCTTAAGAGGTCACGAACCTCATCTTCTTGTACTGTGGGTGGTAAAGAACTTTCTCCTAATCTCTAACAGTAAAGAACTTTCTCCTAATCTCCAATCTAAATCTGCTCCTCTCCAGCTTAAAGCCATTGACCCTCGTCCTGTCACTGCAGGCCTTTGTAAACAGGCTCTCCCCAGCCTTCCTATAGGCCCCCTTCAGGTACTGGAAGGCTGCTATTAGGTCTCCCCGAAGCCTCCTCTTCTCTGGGCTGAACAACCCCAACTCCCTCAGCCTGTCCTCGTAGCAGAGGTGCTCCAACCCCCTGATCGCCTTCGTTGCCCTCCTCTGGACCTGCTCCATCAGGTCCATGTCTTTCCTATATTGAGGGCTCCAGACCTGTACACAATACTCCAGGTGAGGTCTCACTAGAGCAGAGTAAAACAGAAGAATCACCTCTCTGGGCCTGCTAGCAATGCATCTTTTGATGTAGCCCAGGATGTGATTGGCTTTCTGGGCTGCAAGTGCACACTGCCTGCTCATGTCCAGCTTCTCATCCACCAGCACCCCCAATTCCCTTTCCTCAGGGATGCTTTCTAATACCTCATCCCCTAGTCTGTACTGATGGCGAGGATTGTTCCGGCCCAGGTGCAGAACCCTGCACTTGGTCTTGTTGAACCTCATGAGGTTCACCTGGGCCCACTTCTTCAGCCTGTCCAGGTCCTTCTGGATGACATCCCATCCCTCTGGTGTATCGACAACACCACACAGCTTTGTGTCGTCTGCAAACTTGCTTTTAGGAAGCCTTTAATCCCCCTGTCTGTATCATTGATAAAAATGTTAAATGGTATCGGTCCCAGCACGGACCCTTGAGGGACACTGCTTGTCACTGCTCTCCATCTGGACTTTGAGCCATTGAGTACTACCCTCTGGATGCAACCATCCAGCCAGTTCCTTATCCACTGAACAGTCCAGCCATCAAATCCGTACCCCTCCAGTTTGGCAAGCAGGATGTTGTGGGGGACCGTGTCAAAGGCCTTACAGAAGTCCAGATAGATCACATCCATAGGTCGTCCTTTATCTATTGACCTAGTCACTTTATCATAGAAGGCCACTAGGTTAGTCAGGCAGGACCTGCCCCTAGTAAAGCCATGCTGGCTGTCCTGAATCACCTCCCTGTCCTTCATGTGCCCAAGCATATAGGCATCTAGGAGGATCTGTTCCATGATCTTCCCAGGCACGGAGGGGAGGCTGAAAGGTCAGTAGTTCCCAGAGTCCTCCTTTCTACCCTTTTTAAAAATGGGTGTGATGTTTCCCTTCTTCCAGTCTGCAGGGACTTCACCTGACTGCCATGATTTTTCAAATATCATGGAAAGTGGTTTGGCAACTACGTCAGCCAGTTCCTTCAGCACTCTGGGATGTATCTCATCAGGTCCCATGGACTTGTATATCTTCAGGCTCCTGAGTTGATCATGTACCTTGTCTTCACTTACAGTGGGAGGGACTTTGCCACCTTGGTCTTTGACTTGTGTGCCATCAACATGAGAGCTAGGAGGAAAGGGGTTGCCAGTGAGGACTGAGGCAAAAAAGCTGTTGAGAACTTCCGCCTTCTCCTCATCTGTTGATACAAGTTCCCCACTGTTGCACATCAGGGGGGGTTATGTTTTCTTTAACTTTCGTTTTCTGGTTAATGTACCTGTAGAAACCTTTCTTGTTTTTCTTTACATCCCTTGCCAAGTTCAGTTCTAGCTGTGCCTTGGCCTTCCTGACTTCATCCCTACACATCCTGGCAAAGTCCCTATACTCTTCCCAGGATGCCTGTCCCTTCTTCCATTTTCTGTGTAGCTCCATCTTGCCCCTTAGTTTGACCAGCAGGTCATGGCTCAACCACGGTGGTCTCTTGCCCTCCTTGCCCATTTTCGTACATGTGGGGATTGAGATCTTTTGTGCTCTATAGAGAGCATCCTTAAAGATCTGCCAACTTTGTTCTGCATCCTTGTCCCTGAGGGTCATTTCCCACAGTGTCCTATTTACTAACTCCTTGAAGAGCTGGAAGTTCGCTTTCTTAAAATTTAGAGTCCTAACTTTGCTTCTCGTGGGCTTCAAGCTCCTTAGGACAGTGAACTGCACTAGGGCATGATCACTGCAGCCCAGGCTGCCTTCAACTTTGACGTCCCTGATGATTTCACTTGCATTTGTGACCAACACGTCCAACAGTGCATCTCCTCTTGTCTCAAGAAGTTGTCGTCTAGTCACTCTAGGAGCTTCCTGGAGTGCCTGCAGCCATCTGTGTTGCTTTTCCAACAGATGTGGGGGTGGTTAAAATTCCCCAGCAGAATGAGAGCCTGTGATCACAATGCCTCTTCAAGCTGGAGTAAGAAGGCATCATCGACAGGCTCCACCTGGTCAGGTGACCTGTAGTAGACTCCTACCACAAGGCTCCCTTTGTTGTCCCAATCCCTAATTCCTACCGATAAGCTTTCAACCTGGTCATGGCTACTCTTTAGCAACAACTCTTTACATTCTAGCCACTTCTTTACATAGAGGGCAACACCTCCACCCCTTCTTCCTCTCCTGTCCTGTCCTGAACAGCTTGTAGCCATTGATGGCCACACTCCAGTCATAGGAATCATCCCACCAAGTTTCCGTAATTGCTATGTCGTAGCTTTCCTGTAAGGGCCATAGTAGGAAGTATAATGTAGCTTGCAAAATTCCCAGGCATTAGATTACCATAACATGCAGAAAAGGGGCAGGGAGACTGTGCAGGAACAGTGGTAGTAGAGATGTCCATTTAGTATGGTTGAGATAACAATGGCTACAGAATAAGGGGTAGAAGAACAGAGAACTGCGCTGTGAATACTTCAAAGTCAGCATGCAAACCTGAGAAGTTTAAAAGCCAAGAATCTTATTTAGGTAGTGATAAACTAGCACAAACTTCTTTCCCTGAAAAGTAGAATACACAAAATTAAGGTACCTGTCACCTAACAGTGTGTGTTCCCAAATCAGCTACTGGAGAAACTCGGGTGAGTGAGACGAGTGAGGGGCTCAGCGCTGGTGGCTGGAGCGAGACCACAGGTCACAGCCCATGTGTCTGGTGCCAGCTGATGGAGCCGAGTGTCTGTATCCTCCCCAAACTGGGTGTGCATGGGGTGTGCCTGTGTATTCACTGGCAAACTCCAAGCTGGACTAGACAGTGAGTGCCTGGCAGGTAGAGGGGCCTTGCTGGTTCTTGGGGGATCCACGAGTGTGTGTGTGTGCTTGTGAAACTCCCAACTGCCGTGTGTGCTCTGCACTGGTGACCTTCTACCTCTACCAGCCCAAGAGGAGGAGGGGATGTGGCTGTCTGGGCTTGTGTATGGTGTAAGTCCTGCAAGTGGCCATCTGTGTGAGCAGCCATATCTCTGAGTGTCTCTGAGATATGGCTCAGTTTCTCTACCGATTGAATCTGCAAATGGGAAATCAGCAGCTGTGTCCCTCAGCCTGGGCAGAGGCCCCATGTCTCCAAATTAGCCAGGGAGAAAGGATTCCCAGGCCGGAGTAGCTGGATACAGTGGACGCTTACAACATCCCTTAACAGTGACAATCTGTTAATTTACTCCAATTATCCACCAACGTTCAAGATAGCTGTAATTAGCCCAATGAATGGAAACCAAACATTTAAATCATTTTTTAAATCTGCTAATTATGGCACATTTTAACAAGGGGAAGTGCAAAGTACTGCACGTGGGGAGGAACAACCCCATGCACCAGGACAGACTGGGGGCCAACAGGCTGGAAGGCAGCTTTGTAGAAAATATCCTGGGGGTCTTGGTGGGCACCAAGCTGATGTGAACTCGCAGTGTGCCCATGTGACATTGAAAGCCAGCAGCTTCCTGGGCAGTGTGAGGAGAAGTGTTAGCAGCAGGTAAAGGGATGTGATCCTTCCCCTCTACTCAGCACTAGAAAAGCCACACCTGTTGTACTGTGTCCAGTTCTGGGCTTCACTGAACAGGAGACATGGACATACTGGAAAGAGTCCAAAGAAGGGTCACAAAGACGATGAAGGACCTGGAGCGTCTGTCATATGAAAGAGGCTGAGAGAGCTGGGACTGTTCAGCCTGGAAAAGAGAAAGCTCAGGGGGAAACCTCATCAATGTGTATAAACACCTGGTGAGGGTGAGTAAAGAAGACACAGCCACACTCATCTCAGTGATATCTAGTGAACTGACAAGGCAGTGGGCACAAACTGAAATATAGGAGATTCCATGCAAATCTAAGATAAAAAATTTTACTTTGGTGGGGTTGAACACTGGCACAGGTTGCCCAGTAAGTGTGTAGAGTCACCACCCTTGGAGATATTTAAAACCTAACAAGACACAGCCCTGAGCAATCTGCTCTAGTTGATCCTGTTGTAAGCAGGCATGCTGAGCTAGGTGTTCTCTAGAGGTCCTTTCTATACTCAACAATTCCATAACTCTTTGATTTTGTGATTTCCTGTACCATGCACAGTGGCCATTGGTAACTCCCCAAAACAGGGCAAATATTGAATTGCAGTGGTAGACAGTAGGTTAATTTCTTCATTTTCAGAAAGGTAAATTAAAATTTTCATTTCCTCATATGTTCAAATTTGAATGCGCTCAACAATCGTGTAGGGCCTGAGACAGCACCCAGCAACCTTCATTTCCTTCCATTTTGGGAACATCCTTTTTTCCAGGGATCGCTGTCTGTAGTGTATTGTAAGCATTACTGAAAATGTATCAAGCCATTTTTCTTCTCAATAACATTCTTTAACTTCTTTAATGGCAATGGTGTGGAGGAAGGGGCAATTCTTGTTTACAACGCCCTTTAAAATATACAGAAAAATAAACTGGACTCTTAATGCTTTAGCGATTTTTTGGCTGGCTCATTAGCTTCATGTAATGTGCAGCAGATATTTTGCCAAAAGCATTTTATGGGTTTTGCAAACAGTTTCTTCCTTCCAAATGCAGAATTTAACAGTGCTACAATGTTTTATAACTTCCACTCTATTCATATAGCTTGTCTTTACCCTAGAAACAGAAGTCTTAATGATTTTGATAGCTTCTAGCACCTTCTGTGAATTCAGAAGTGATGTTTCAGTGGTTTCTAAGTAAAAGCCAGAATCTCCTGATGAACAACAGGTTCATATACTTTGAAATAATGATGAGTGAATGCCACGCACACTCTTACTATCAACAGATCATTAAGAAAGTAGTTAATTTTGCGTGAAAACAGTCTTGTTCCAGCTAGGTCCGAATGGCTGGCAGATCGTGTGGATTAAATAACCAGGATAATCCTCTCAATCTGACGTTAAAAATATATTTACGTTTACTTCAGGTCATTTTTCTCATTCACAGAATAAGATGCATGCTCTCCTTCAACAGCATGAGACTTAATAATCACAACTGCTGACCAGAAATGAAATGAAATTACGCAATAAACATAGCACAGAGAACAACTGTGCCAAAACCATTTTAATAGATTACGAAAGGAAGTAATTTAAATGTGTAGTTGATTTACAGGCGGAAAGATGCCTTCACATTGACAGAATTTCTGGCAATTCAACTTTTTTTTGGCAGATCTTCAACTTTTCATTACACAGAGGAAGGAAGAGCTATCTTTTTCAGTTATGTGTGGTTACTACATTTATATACCCTAGGCTAAGGCCCTGTTTGCACTACTCTGCAACACAATATTCATCAAAATTGCCTTAAATAAGCAGCTAAGTGATCCTTCTGAAAGTGAAGATCTTCATAAACCATCTTAACTTTAAACATTTTGACCAAAAGCTGTGTTTTGAAAACAGCTGCTTCTTTCCTTATAATGAAGGACTTAACAGATATTTTGTGATAACAAACATATATATACATATATGTAAAACTTAACATACTGCATTGCTATACACATCTCTGGTCACAGGAGGTGTCAGAGAGGTGACCGTCACACACTACTCAGCAGGTTATTAGCAGGCAAAATGGCCTGTGAGGAATCCTGACCAGTGAGTCTTTGACTCACTCTGAATTATAGAGGCATCACAGAACCACAGAATGTTATGGGGTTGGAACGGACCTCTGGAGATCATCTAGTCTAACCCCAAAGAAGCCTAGCCTAGAATCATCTAGTCTAAGTCAAAGAAGGTCCACCTAGAGGAGGTTGCATAGAAATGAGTCCAGGCAGGTTTTGAATGTCTCCAGAGAAGGGGACTCCACCACCTCTCTGGGCAGCCTGTCCCAGTGCTCTGCCACCCTCAAAGTGAAGAAGTTCCTCCTCGTGTTTAGATGGAACTTCTTGTGTTCAGGTTTGTGCCCATTACCTCTTATCCTGTCCCTGGGCACCACTGAAAAAAGACTGGCTCCATCTTCTTGACACCCTCCCTTTAAGTATTTATCGGCGTTGATAAGATCCCCCCCAGTCTACTCTAGACTAAAAACATCTAAGTCCCTCAACCTTTCCTCCTAAGAGAGATGTTCCAGGCCCCTAATCATCTTCGTAGCCCTCTGCTGTACCCTCTCCAGCAGAGGGGGAGGATGACCTCCCTCGATCTGCTGGTCATACTCTTCCTGATGCACCCCAGGATGCCATTGGCCTTCTTGGCCACAAGGGCACATTGCCGGCTCATGGTCATCCTGTTGTTCACCAGGACTCCTAGGTCTTTTTCCTCAGAGCTGCTCTCCAGCAGGTCAGCCCCTGACCTGTACTGGTGCTTGGGATTATTTCTCCCCACGTGCAGGACCCTACACTTGCCCTTGTTGAATAACATCAGGTTCCTCTCTGCCCAACTCTCCAGCCTGTCCAGGTCTTGCTGGATGGTGGCACAGCTTTCTGGTGTGTCAGCCACCCCTCCCAGTTTTGTATCATCAGCAAACTCACTGAGGGTACATTCCATCCCTTCATCCAGGTCATTGATGAATATATTGAAGAGGACTTGACCCAGTACTGACCCCTGGGGAACACCACTTGTTACAGACCTCCATCTAGATTCTATGCCCCTAATCACAACCCTCTGAGCTCTGTCTTTCAGCCAGTTTTCAACCCACCTCATCGTCCATTCATCTAACCCACACTTCCTAAGCTTACCTATGAGGATGCTGTGTGACACTGTGTCGAAAGCCTTACTGAAGTCAAGGTAGACAACATCCACTGCCCTCCCCTCATCTCTCCACCCAGTCATGTCATTGTGGAAGTCTATCAGGTTAGTCAGACATGATTTCCCCTTGGTGAATCCATGTTGACTACTTCTGATAGCTTTATTTTCCTCCATATGCTTTGAGATGACGTCCAGAACAAGTCGTTCCGTCATCTTTCCATGGATAGAGGTGAGGCTGACTGGCCTGTAGTTTCCTGGATCCTCCTTCTTGCCCTTTTTGAAGATTGGGATGACATTTGCTTGCCTCCAGTCCTTGGGCACGTCGCCTGTTCTCCAGATCCTTTCAAAGATGATGGAGAGTGGCCCTGCAATGACTTCTGCCAGCTCCCTGGGCACTCCTGGGTACATCCCATCGGAACCCATGGACTTGTGAATATCCAGTCCATCGATACTTAACTGGTCTCTAACTTGATCTTCCTCCACCAAGGAGAAGTCTTCCTTCATCCAGACTTTCTCTGGTTCCTCCAAAGTCTGCGACTCCTGAGGGCTGGCCTGAGCAGTAAAGACTGAAGCAAAGAAGGCATTCAGCAGCTCCACCTTCTCTGCATCCTTAATTAATCATTAATAATCTCTATAAATAAAGCAGCAGAAAGCAACTTGGAATTAATTTGGTTGATTCTTTTCCTCAGTTGTGCTTTGCAAGTTGCTGTCAGATCTTTTTTAAAAAAAGATTCATTGGCTTCAGATTTCTACATCAAGTCCCTACATTTTCTCTTCAGATCAGTTTGAGAAAAAGAACCCGCATCATATCTTCAGTTTTTAGTCCAGCCTTTTCTTTTTTTTTTTAACCTTTTTTTTTTTACCTTTATTTTCAGCTGTTTCTTGGAAAAGCTTCATAATATGCACTTTAAGAAAAGAGTTAATTATATAAGTATCCACCTTTGCCTAGTTCTTCAGTGGCCCATGACTAGTTCAGGGTTTTACCACAGTGTTCCAGGTTGACTTGCCCAAAATCTTAGGGCTAGACAACTCTAAAAATGTGAAGTGATTTGTTTAGTAGTAGCTCTGCCTTTCTCTTGTAAATTAATCATATTTGCAATTTAGTAGAATTTGACTAAGAGCACTGGAATGTGGTTTGAAAATCTGCAAATTAGTACCTATTCATCTAATTTGGGTACCGGAAGACAATATAGCTGCATCAGCATGATGTTGAGCCTACATTAATTAGTGCTGTTGAGAGATATGATTATTAGTTCAACTACAAAACTGCATTAACACTGATATATACCTTTCGGGATCTGAGCTTACATCTCCACATGAAATTGTATGAAACTGAGGATGTACACCAGTTCATCATCAATTCTTCATCAATTAGGAACTTCACTGTGTCCTGCAGGCATGGCCAGAGTAAATATCAGGGACAATCTATGACTTACACTTCTGAAAAAAGCTACTCAGAGATTTGAAAGTAAAGCATAAATGCAACTTAAACTGAGGACAGAATAAATTCAAATACAAAATGACCTATGCACGTTTATAGACAGATTATGCACACAGAACTTATAAAGCAGTTATAGTAAATAATTGAAAGGCATTAAATGAACAGTATATAATTACCAAACAATGTACATTTCTAAAGTGCTTTCATTGAGAAAAATTCCTGTCTGTACAAACCTACTTTTGCCTCAGGGAAAAAGACCGATATATTTCCAGTTGAAATGAGAAATTATCTCTTTTTTTTTATTTCACAACAAATGATTGATTTAGAAAAATAATACAGTCTTAAACTTACCTTAAACACAGAATCTACCAGAAACAATTAAACTTCTTGTTCAATAAAATAAAAGCTTTCAAAATTTTGGTATATATATTCCTTTTGAAAACAGAAAATGTACATGGTTGATGAAAACCCTTTTACAATCAAGTCTAATATTTGTAAATGTAGCGGGCCAGACTAAAGTTTGGAAATAATTTCTGTGTAACAGAAAAAAAAGGAAATTATATTTGATTATTTTTCTAAAAATCTTGACATCTCTGGTGTTTCTCTGTTGCCTCAAATGACAAGCATGTGATGCCACTAACATTTTTAACATGCATTCATGAACAAAAGAGAGGAATTTAGGGCCCTTTTAAAGTGGTACATGGACAAATGCTGAGAAAGGACCACATGATGCATTTTCACAGCCTACCACAAACACAATAATTTTGTCTTGGTAAGGTACTAAATGTTTTTTGTCTGCATGAAAATTTTACCTTAGGCAAAATAGCACAAAATGCAATACTTTCTCCACAAACCAGGGAACATTTTGTTTTGCTTTGGTTTTGTTTTGGAGTTTTTCTAACCAGATTTATAAAGAAAGAAAACATTCAACTTTGCGGCAATGTGAAGAATTTTTTTTTTTATTAAATTAGAGAAAGACTGAATACCACCTGTGTGATTCTGTAATTATACCTGAAACAGCAGGAAAATCTGCTGCTACTCATTGAACCTTGCTACTGAGGGAAGTTGAATAGATCATTCATTCTGTGGTTCAGGAGAGTCATTTCAAATCTGTGTACCACATGTAAAATTAGTTCTGACCTTGTCAGCCTCAAGCATGTCCTTCAGATATGGATCATTAAATTCAATCCTTAATGCTCCAGGGAAAAGAGCTAAAAATTTGGGTTTCCTTATATTGCTTTCTATGATCTATTGACTAATACTATATATAGGCTTTGATTTTCCAAATGGAACCATCGTTTATATCCTTGACACTTGAAAGCTATGACCGGTGTCTTTCAGAAGAAGATAGCTATGTCAGAACAAATGCTAACCAACTAGTCTAGTCCATACTTTATCTTCATGGCAGCTCATGCAATGGGACAACCTTAAAAGAGGCTGGTACAGTGGTGTAAGTCAGTCCCTGTTGCATTTCTTCCTGTGCACCTAGACTTACTTTATCTTATCCTGCCGATGTGTAAAAAAACTGAAGTGAATGCTGTCACAACCCCACTATGTCTTCTTTAACATACTAGTACCACTCATTCACACAGAGATGAGAGGGCCTCACCAGGCTGCTGTCTAAAAATGACCAAGAAGCAAATCTGAGTACTAGACACCTATTCCTCACAGTGCTTTTATTTAGCTCACTACCTTTCTATGGGATCACTCCAAATAGCAATCTTCAAGACTATAGAAGAGTTTTCCAACCCTCAGCAGTATGGATACAGATCAATCTATGATGTTTGGACTTCAGCAAAAGGACAGGTCTTTGTTTACACCTAATGAAATGCAGGGAAAATATCCATTTCCCCAGCTTTGTTCATGGAAAGTTAGCTTCTGGTTGAAGGTAGTTGTCTTGGCTCTGATCACTGTTGAGAAACACGTACTCCTGAGAGAAGAGTCTCCTGAGAGAAGAGTCTCCCAAGAGAGAGGCTCTTACCACCCTGAGACAGGCACCTATAATGCTCAGGATAAACAACTGCCCAAAGGGACCAAAGTCTCCTTATTAACTGTAAAGAAAAGTTAGTGTTGAGCAAGATATCTAATTTTCAAACAGCTAAATTTGTGTGAATCTTACCAAAGAAACTTTAAGGAGAAAAACTTCTCAAGGAAAAACTTCTTTACAGTGAGGGTGAGAGCACTGGAACAGGTTGCCTAGGGAGGTCGTGGAGTCCCCTTCTCTGGAGATTTTGAAGACCCACCTTAATGCAGTCCTGAGTAATGTCCTCTAGGCAATCATGCTTTAGCAGGGGAGTTGGACTAGATGATCTCTAGAAGTCCCTTCCAACTCTGACAATTCTGTGATTCTGAGATATACTGACCCTAGGAGATGCAAACATCAAATACTTTAGTATAACTTAAAAAATGAAGTATCACCGGAACAACTGGTAAAAAGCTGCTGCTCTTATGGCCTCAGTGACTGATCAGAGATCTGTTTTCTCTGTTTCCAGAACAAAACAGAATATAAACCTGTGTAGAAAAGCAGCAGATTTGTCTGCTTCTAGCTTGTTCTCTGCTGCACAGTCCTGGTAGAGATTCTCCAACTGGACGTTCACCAGACCAATGTGTTTGGGATCCACTACTCTGAGCCAAGACATTTTTACATTTTTTCTGGCAACATAGTGCAACACTGGCAGTTGACCTCTTTGGTGTATCTTCGTGTACAAATACACTTTACAGTCTGCTATAGGCACCTAAACTCAGTTGCTCCACTTGTTCAAGCCCACATGTTGCAGAGCTTTAATATTTCTCATCCTCCTTCATTCACATACACACACAAACAGGATGGGAAAATAATTTAAAATTCCAACCCCAAAGCATGTACTTTTTAACAGTAACTAGACAGCTCCCCTAGAGTATTGCATTCTCACTGTGCACAGGTTCAGTGGAGCAACCGTAATATGCTTAGGAATTAATTATGGACAGCCCCTAATTACAGAGAACCACTGCGTTACAAAACCACATCTTGTTCTATGCCATGAGAATGGCACACTTTGTGAAATTGGTCATTTTTTGTCATAGTTTAAACCAAGAATCTCAGTAGTTAATTGCACATTCAGTTGGCTCACCTAGCCTCTCATCTTTACACCAGCACAAACTCTGACTTTCAGCGGACTTGGAGCAGAGGGTGAATGTGATCCATTTCCTTCATGGAGGAGGGAAAAGATTCATGCTGGCTTCTTCAGTTGATTTGTCTGTGTTAAATTAATTGGATGCTAATCTACAATGTTGAACTTTTTCCTTTTATTGAAATGCATATCTGGGAATTTTCATTTTTTCGTTAGTAAGGAAACAGAATTTTTATACATTTTTGTGTAAAAAGTAGATTCTACATCATTAACAAAATCTAACAATTCTGGTGAAGAAATTCTTCTAAAGTTGACATTATTAAATAGTCTTGGTGGGTCATTATTACCACAGACAACTGAAAAAACAGTTAGGTAACATCTGAAAGATGAGAGGGTCCATTTTAACAAGTACTACATGTAATTTAAAATTTGAAAAATACAGTATTTGGCTCTGCGTCAGTGGAGCTGGAAGAACCATTTTATCATAAGTTTCTACCCTCCCGATGAGAGCACATTGATTTATTCTATCATAAATCAAGACTCCTGCTGGGCTATGAATGAAGGATTTGTGAGGTTTTGGCCTTTAAAAGTGGTTGGGAGCGTAAAGAAGAGAACATGAGAGTTTGCAGTAAGGGAGGTAGAGAACCATGCTGGCCAATAAACACATAGAGCGAAACTAACAACCAGCATAAGAGGGCACAACCAAGTAAAAGCCCATTCATTTATGCCAGCATTTCATCTTACCCTTCAACAGGAAAATGAAGGGAAAAGCCTGGATCATGTACCTCAGTCACACAATATCGCAGACAACAGTATCATATGGTCTCTCATATGTATTTATCAAGACCTCTCCAACACATAAACGTGCGCAAGTCTTGATCTTGAAATTGTAGAACGTTGGATCCATGAACTGCTGTTTATGGGAATGTAGTACACTTGAGTGGGGACTCAACAAAATTTGAACATGAGAGAATGTTATATTACAAAGTACAAGTAATATCTTATGACAAAAGTATGAACAATACCTTTAAAATTAATATTTCTTTGCCCACATTTTGAAAGGGAAGCATTAACCTTTTCAGAGGCATATTGGTTAACCTTTACTCTCATCTATCACTCCGTAGCACTTAATTATTAACATCCACTTTATAATTATACATCGTTATTTGGTCCTTAGATCCTAGATAGGCCCTAAGAGAGAACATAGATTGAAATCTGCTACTACACAAAGAGATCATCGGACAAAGATTAGGTAATTTCCATCACAGAGAATTTGCAATTGGACTAAGAATTTTTGGGTCACAAACACCACATGCAACGCTACAGGCCTGGGGAAGAATGTCTGGCAAGCTGCCTGGCAGAAAAGGACCTGGGGATGTTGGGTGACAACCAGCTGAATATGAGCCAGCAGTGTGCCCAAGTGGCCAAGAAGGCCAACAGTATCCTGGCCTGTGTCAGGAATAGTGTGACCAGCAGGAGTAGGGAAGTGATCTTCCCTCGGGTACTTGGCACTGTGTTCAGTTTTGGGCCCCTCGCTACAAGAAAGACATTGAGGTGCAGGAGCATGTTCAAATAGGGGCAACAAAGCTGGTGAGGGGTCTAGAGCACAGTCTTATGAGGAAAAGCTGAGGGAACTGGGGTTGTTTAGGCTGGAGAAAAAGAGTTTTAAGTCAGTCTCTTCTCCCAAGCAACAAGTGATAGGATGAGAGGAAATGGCCTCAAGTTGCACTAGAGAAGTTTTAGACTGGATGTAAGAAAAAAATTTCTCCACCAAAAGGGTTATCAAGCGTTGCAACAGGCTACCAGGGGAAGTGGTTGAATCACCGTCCCCAGAGGTATTTAAAATGTGTAGAAGTAGTGCTGAGGGACAGGGTCTAGTGGTGAACTAAGCAGGTTACGGTGAACTGAGAGTTTCGGTTTGACTCGATGATCTTCAAGGTCTTTTCCAGCCTTAACAATTCTATGATTCTCTGAGAAAGATCTTACGAAAGCATCTCAATTTCCACCTAATTTTCATTGGGACAGACTTCCCAGATCCAAATGGAGCTGACAATAACCAGACAGAGAAATTCAGAATATTTTCTTAAAATTTGTGAGAATGTTGACTCAAGTTGCTATTTTGTCATTCTCTTACATTTTAGATGATTACCTTAACTACCTCATTGTTGTTCGCTATTCACCTATTGTCAAGTGATGAGGTCTACACCAAGGCACAAGTATGCTGTGTTGTGTCTATGAAGCTAGTTTCCTAAGTTTAGAGTGAAAGACCTAGTGGAGCACCCCTTGACGCTCTCTCTACTGATATTTTGATCATGACCCAGCCACTACTTCAACCTACTGGAGCTGTTCAGCATTAAATAGATAAAATATTTACAGGAGTTGGAATCCCTCTTCAAAATCGAAGGTTTGCACAGTATTGAAACATGACACTGAGTGATCCTAATTTTTGCAAAAAGACCCTGTTCCATGAGGTGATACCATTCACTATCATGTTATTGTAATTATGCTTTGACAAATGACAATTATCTTCATTCAGACGGTGATAAGGAGATATGGATTCAACCTTATAATACAATCTGTCGTAAAAGTTAATTGAACCACTTTCAGGCTCAGCTACCATCAATAAACTCTTTCGACTTGTGCAGTTTAATATTCTCATCTTCAATTATATTTTAATGGGCTTCCAAAGACAGCTCATTTATAATTGTATCTTTAACAATAATTTTGATATAGCTGTGTTCTTCCCAAAATACTTAAAATCAATTATCTCAATTAGTAGGTTCCAGTAGAATTTTTTTCTATTTTTTGTTCCATTTTCAGTCAGTTTCAGCTATTGGGATTCTGCTTGTGATACATGACAAGGACAATTGTGAAGGGGCAATAGACAGGTAATTCCTGTAAATGTACTTTTCGGGTTAGATTCTGCATTGGCCATTCTGGTGGGCGATTTCGGAATAGAATTCAGGACCAAAGTAAAATTTTAAAGCCTGTTAAAGTTTACTTTGAGAGATTCAAGGATTATGAAATGCAAACTGAAAAACTCTGTGCTTTTAATAAAGGAGCTGTATGAAATCAATGAAAAGGGAATGTGAAACCCAGAACTTTGTCCTAAATCATATGCACCTGCTAAACCTAGACAAATCACAGTTGCTAGTTGTACTCTGGAGAGTACAACACCCAAAAATGAATTCCTGAATGCAACCATCTGAAAGCATTCCTTGAAAGAGCACTAGGGCCTCATTCTTTTAATTAAAGATGTTAAGGAGGTTAATGATCATCATAAAAATGAAGTGGTGAAGCCCCTTGCTCAAAAAGTGAACTTCAATTTCTTCCTCTGGTCGAAGAATGTCAGTTCATGATTCCTCCTTTCCAAGTGCCTGCTCAAACCAGGAAAACTGACCAGAGATGTTTATGCACTGGAAAAGAAAGGGGAGAAGTGTCAGATTCCGTTAAAGAGAGGAGCAGCAGCCTTTACCCACCTTGCTGGTGTCAGCCAATGTACAGAAAAGACAGCAGAGTTCATGAGGCCAGAAAAGCATTAGACAAGAAACATGACTATAGCTCTGCAATGCAGTACCTAAAGCTCTGAACAGGTCAGGAATTCTGGGTTCCCAGTGCCTGCTCATAAAACTTATTTTTACTTAATAGAAAATTTATAAAAAAGGTCATGGAGGAGGCACTAGCCTGTCCTTTACCAGATGAGTGAACTAAGCACAAGTTTCTTTTACCTTACATTAGGCATTAGAATCATAGAATCATAGAATTGTCTAGGCCGGAAGGGACCTCCAAAGGTCATCTAGTCCGACCTCCCCGCAGTCAGCAGGGACACCCCCAACTAGACCAGGTTGCCCAGGGCCTCATTGAGCCTCACCTTGAATATCTCCAGGGAAGGGGCCTCAACCACCTCCCTGGGCAACCTGTTCCAGTGCTCCGCCACCCTCACAGTAAAGAACTTTCTCCTAATCTCCAATCTAAATCTGCTCCTCTCCAGTTTAAAGCCATTGCCCCTCATCCTGTCACTGCAGGCCTTTGTAAACAGGCTCTCCCCAGCCTTCCTGTAGGCCCCCTTCAGGTACTGGAAGGCTGCTATTAGGTCTCCCCGAAGCCTCCTCTTCTTCAGGCTGAACAACCCCAACTCCCTCAGCCTGTCCTCGTAGCAGAGGTGCTCCAACCCCCTGATCGCCTTCGTTGCCCTCCTCTAGACCTGCTCCATCAGGTCCATGTCTTTCCTATATTGAGGGCTCCAGACCTGTACACAATACTCCAGGTGAGGTCTCACTAGAGCAGAGTAAAACAGAAGAATCACCTCTCTGGGCCTGCTAGCAATGCATCTTTTGATGCAGCCCAGGATGTGATTGGCCTTCTGGGCTGCAAGTGCACACTGCCTGCTCATGTCCAGCTTCTCATCCACCAGCATTAGGTCAAAGGAAAAATGAGAAAGGGTAAAGAAATGGGAACAGCCTGGCACAGGTATGCCTTAATCAAACATCAGACGTTATAACAAAGATGTGCCTCAGTTAGCCACACTTTGGTTATTAGTACTATTTGAATCATTCTCACATATCTTAGACTTCGAAATGGAGCGGATAGACATAGTACAGGATGGATGGGAGATCCAGGCCTTCTGGAGAATAGCTGGAACCCAGGCAGAATATCATAGGGCTGTTTAAATGACACTAAAAATGTACATGAAGGCAACTGAATCAAACATGAGTCTCGGGATTTGGGAAATTTCTTTGCCTTCAATATGCTGCAATCCAAGAAAATGACAGGCATCCTGTTGGTTGCTCCCAGCCTTGAGATGGGAAACCTGATATGTGCACCATCTCTTCCTCTGAGACAGGTGATGAAGAGACCAGGGACAAAATTAGATTGAAGAAGTGGGAATTGAGACAATCTGGTGAGCTTGGAGAGTTTACAGAGAGGGGAAGAAGATTCAGAGAAAGGAAGCAGAACACTATTGCTCAGAATAACAAAATACATGAAGGGGAATTTCTTCTTGACTGAGGCCAAAATCACCACATAAACTCATGAGGACAGACAGCATCAGATCTGACGATGATAGGAGCAGTGCAGCTGCTCCCACTCGCATCCATTTGACAACACAGCACTGGAAGGTACCAATGAAACAGCTGCCGCCTGTTTAGTCACATGTTCTTTTTTCTTGTCTTCTTAATTTCATAATATTTGGGGTTATTCTCAGGATGATTTTGTGTCCAACTTGTGATGTACAGCATTTATATTCATGTCACTATAGACACTTCTGTCTTTTCTAACGACAGGAAGAATGTTGCTTGAGGCTCTAGAAGAAACTTTTGGAGGAATTTACTTAAGAGTTTACCAGTAGCAGAAACGCACAGAACACATACCGTTCATGGGATAAGAGACCCAAAAAAACCCATGAAAAAAAGTGTCTGAAAAACACACTGGTATCTGTTAGTACATGCAGTCCATTTCCCAAAGCACAGTTCTCTAGACAGTCTGTTTTCCAAAACAGCTTTGGGTGTATTTCTTTTTTTTTTTTTAAGTTATTTTACTTGAATATAAGTACGATGGTTGATTTTTTTCTTCCTAATTCAGTGGGAATAAGAGGAAAACATTACTCACCAATGAAGGATGGAACAAGAAATGCAAATCCTAGGGACACTTGGCAATTCATATCCCACTTACTGGAGGATGAGTGCATTACAGACACGACCAAACCTTAGAGAATGTAGCCCTGTCACATTAGTGACATTTCATTATTCACTGTCTTTAAAAGCAAAAAATATCAGAAATACAAGCGTTACCAACAAATCAGTGTTATAGGACTTAGAACACAATGTTTTGCTCTCTCTTCTACTTTCAAATTATGTACCGTATTCAAATTCTTTGTCTACACACTGTTTTCAGTTCTCCTTTTTGACTTTTCCAGGCTGTAAGTTTCTCTTCTCTCCTGAGTAGGAAGTACTCTTTAGTTGAGTGATCTTCTGTTTCCTTCTCCTCCTTTTATCTTTGCACAATCTTACTTTCAGTCTGCCTGCCCTACTTACAAGTTTCTCTGTCTTTTATACATCAAACAGCTTCCATTCCATGCTCAAATGCCTCTATTGTACACACATTTAGTGCACAAAATACTTTTTGAGCAATAGACCACCAGGTACAATCAACTGTCCATTACCTGTGGGTAGTTTATCCATTTTGCAGGAAAAAAAAGCATGCTATGGCAGCAGAGTCTCCAAGGTTGGCTCCATGCAGAACAGCACATGAACAAGGATGCATTGCTTCCAAGGTTAGCTCAGTACATGTTTGCCTGGTTTTGGACACTGAGCAAGAAAGCCCTGCCAGACTTGAGCTGGCTCTCCACAGAGTCATTCTCGCTTGTCTGTAGCACACTCTCAAACACACACTGCACTACCTGTGTCATCCAAGGTCCCTCATCCCCCCACCCCGGTACCCTGGAACATGAGTATGACAACGTGGTGTTTTGATCTTCTACTCGTATTTACCCATATCTTATCTATAAAGAAAGGCATGCATAATATATGTGGTGTATGTTTTCCTAAATTTGCATTGAGATGGAAACAGACCAAATAATTTTGGAGGTATTTTCCATTGCAACAGACTGAAGTCTATAACTGAAAAGGGGGGGAAGTGTTAGTTTAAGAGAATTTACATTTTCCGCGTGCAAAATCAAACCCCACATTTAAAATCAAATATTTCTGGCAATTTTCATATTTTCCTATCAAGACATGAAGTCAACATTCTAATTGCAAAGATTGACTCACTCCCAAAATATGTTGCTATGTGCGTATCTCTCAGGTATGGTTTAGCTGAGGAGTTTTCTTATGGAAATATGTTAGTCTTTGAAACATGTTGGCACGAAATATAACTGAGTTTTAGTGCTGAGATTAGGATCTGTTAATTCTTGAAGATCCCAAAAATCATCATGACAGATTTATAACACAGAAACTCTGAAGAAAATTTATTAAACGTACTTAAATAGACTTTGAATTACCTGCTAGCTAATTAGAAATGGCTCCAAAGCTGGCCACTGTAAAAGAGCTCTCAGTAAATTGTTTTCAAACCCTAGGGCAGGTTGTAGTCATTATATTTTCTTTTCACTCTACACAAGATGGTCTTTGTTTAGTAGCCTGCATGTTACATGTATCCTTTCACATTTCCCTAATGTTCATATTTATTTATTTGTTTGTTTATTTATTTATTTTAATTTTTAATGGGATGCTGTTCCATTATTGGGCCATGTGGACAATTTTAGAAAGGCTGCTAGCTCTCTCTGTCACTGGCCCAATCTAAAAAGTTGGCATGTTAGTTTCTTTGGAATAAAAAAAAAAAGAAGAAGAAGAAGAAGAACAAAGAGAGAAGGAAATACAGGGAAAGAGAGAAAAAGACAAATGGAGACGGCAGGGGAAGGGGGAAAGACCAAATGTAAGAAAGAGAATGAAAAAGAAAATCTACAATTCCATGAAACAGAAGACTGTATCAAAAAGGAACTAAATATCCAGAACATTAAAAATACAGCTGTATTTTATGACTACTGACATTCCTGAAACTATTTAGTAAGTCTACTTCTATTTAAATTTCAGCAAGTATTTAAGCATTTGCAAGACTAATTTGTGTGCAAAAGGACTGTGCAAAGCACCCAGCATTATTTTGCTAAATAACCACTTTTTGGCATGCTAAAGAGGTGATCCACTGTGCACTGAACCGTCTCATCTGCAGATGTCTTTCAGCAAGTTCCAGACATGAACAAGATGAGAATGTGACTGGATATGAACACAGAGCCCCCCTTTTTTTCCAGTTAGCACCATATACCAAATCAGAATACAGTCTTGACTCTTTTGGTGAATTCATTTCTCCTATGACACTTTTTCCTAATGTTTTTCACCTTCTGCCTTAAGCTTTCTTAGTAAGTCTTCCCTTGGACTCACGTGTTCTCGCACCAGAATCACTGCCAGAGGGAGGCATGACTGTCCAGATCAAAACCACCCTCGAACCAAGAGCACCCAGAACTGCTTCATTCCGTGCTGCATCACTGAATTTCAAAGTGAAATTCAGCATTGTTCAGTCTTAAATTCAGGTGCAAGACTCATTCCAGAGAGAACTGACACATTTTCGTAACTCTTAGAAACAGTTATTTTTTAACTTGTTCCAATAGTATTAAAAGCTGTTTAAGAATTAAAACATGTTTTCATTAAGTCTGTAAAATCATACCATTCAGATCAGCAATTGGCATTACTAGTTCATATCAAAGATGAATCTTGCCAGATAAATTCAATATAATAACAGCCCTTAAAATCAAAATATTTCTGCCTCTAATTACTGATATCTCATTGATACATTCTTTTTTCACACAAGTTTTCAGTTAATTGCAAGAACATTTGAAGCTAATGTTGCATCTCATTAAAAAAAAACCCTAATCATCACTGAGAGAAATTTAAAGCACAGCTAATCATCAGGGAGCAGAGAGGAAATATGTGTGTCTTGCAACCACAACTATGAAAAAAGTTTGCAAATCTGTGACATCATAAACTACTAATTATTTCCACACTTAGGAAAATACTAGAATTTATTAGGGTCTTTTCAAGATATGGAAAATATTCCACAAGTGAGGCAACTATAATTCTGGAGAGGTGGAGTCAAAAATGAATCATTAAGGTAATTTCTTCAAGAATTAATATAAATATTTTCCACATTTCACTACACCAGCTACAGTATATGTATGAATATACATCTTAAATGCTGGCATTCATGGGGTCTGTGCGTACGTAATAGCTATCCTATCTATTTTTGGAATTTTGAAGGCACATGTTGCTTTGGCATCTAATTACCTTTCATATTTATGTAAGTTTAAGGACTAGAAGAAACTTAGTATATGTCTTCCATGTTTACTAGTGCAGTATTTAAACTGAAAACTGTATGCAGAAGCTTTGGTAACTGCCATGACAAATCGATGTTGGTATATTCTGAATGTTTACATTATTAAAGATAAATGCCATAGGAGAAGTGGGTGGGCCTGGAGCATTCCACAGTGTTCTTATGTTCGCATTAAGAATCAAGCTAATTAATGTTTTACAAGGCTTGACCTTGACCCTAGGGTTTTATAGAACTGGACAAAACCACAATACCAGAATATTTTTTTTAGGACTTGTTCCTCTAAATAAAAGAACCAGTGATCGTGCCAGAAAGACACACAGCTGCAGTGTCTTTACTGAGATTACTATTTCCTTTTTCATCCATAACTGTGTTGGTTGGCCTGGTTACAAGTCCCAGCCCATGCCGTTGCTTCTTGCCATTTCCACCATGTCCTACCCTTCACCAATAGGCAGCCAAGATCAGTTTGGCTGGTTTTGGTTAGGTGGCATTACACATTCAAATGAAATGACAAATTGGAGAGGATGCAACAGCAGAGGACAATGATAGTGTCTTTAGCCATACAGTTTGATCCCAAAGAAGACGTGAAAAGATCTTAGTCTTCAGTGCTCTATCTGCTTTCAGTGACTAAGATTGTTTCCATTTAGACTTCTGCAGAACAGAGTACAGTGTTTATGCATAGCAGTCAGTACAAATAGGTTTTATTAAATAGCAAATATTGTTCAAATAGGACAGAAGTGCCTCTTGAAATTGTGTTTCCTTGAAGAACTGTCATCCCAAAGACATGATAAAAGCATATTTAAACAGAGATAGGCACTTCTTTGGTAAAACAGGACTTGTTGCTATTATTTGTTTGTGTTCACCACTCTGCAGAGCTCAAGTTAAATATCTGAATTCATTGATCATGACTATACAGATAAGTTAACTATGCCCAGGATTATCTGTTTGCACCCAGCCCAATTGGGAGAGAACTGCCTGTCTCCATACAACCCAACTCTAATCCTCCCACACAGGGAATCCACACCAAAGGTGCCTGCAGGGAATGGCCTCTGTCTATGCTAACTCCTGAGCTAACTGAAAATCATGAACTGAGTGCTAACTCACAACCAGGAACTTTTCTGGGACATCTTCATTCAGCTCAGGCCAAAATTGTACCTGGTGACAGTAGCAGCAATTAAAAAGTACACAAATTTTATTTCCTTTCCAACATCCGCAGAGCACAAGCAGAATGCAGGTATTTCCCTGAAAGGCACAAGAACCAGAAAAAAAGACTGTGCCTAAACTGAAAGCCAAGTGCATACCTCAGTGCACTCCCCAGTTGGGACACCCCAGTGAAGACTCTGTCCCTGCTCATGTGCCTGATGACTCTTTCCTCTGCACACAGCCATTTTCTTCCCTTAACAAGAAAGACATTACCAGGGGGGCAGGGAAGATGAACAGCAAACAGAGGATTAGATTTAGGAAACCTGAAAACAAAACAAAAAATAAGTCTTTGAAGAAAGGAAGAAAGACAGAAAAATTTGGCAAGGGGTGAAAACGCAGAATGGATTTTTACTTCTTTCTCTTCCTCCTCTAAAAATCTAAAACCGTCAGCCTTGTACAAACCACGAACCTCCAGTAATAGCAGCTTTGTGGATTTTCCAGACAATCGGGCAGCAGAAAGTCACCTGATCCATCTGCGAGACCTGGTGAGAACCGGCAAATATAATAGGCTGCAAAACACCTGAAACTGCTGGCATCGCAAACACTTCCTGCCTAATTCTGTTGGACAACAGACACAAAGCCGGCCCTGTAATTACATCCCACCCTGATCTACATTTGCAGTCGTGTAATTAATACTTCCTCTGTAAAGCAATGGAATAACTTAGAGAGCAGATTTTCAACCTTAGTCTGGGAAAACTGAGAGAGTGTGAGCTCTGCTTGGGCATTTTAGCTACAGGGAAATGCTTTTCTGGTTCCATTTGCTCACAGAAACTGTAATTAGATGCTCAGAGCTCTCTTTGTGCTAGGGGAGAAGAAAATGATACTTCCTTCCTGTTTAAAAGCCACAAGCGAGAGCGGGTGAGGGGAGCTTTTACTTATTCAGGGGACTTTATGAGAGTGATAAATGTAGATGGCCCTGCAGACTCAGCCAGCTGAGAAAGTGTTGTGTTGTCCCACACAGGGAAACATTTAGCTTATTGTTGTGGAGTTAAAATGCTTCTTCTCATAAATCATTGTGGTTTTACAGTAGGCATAACAAAATCCCATCTAGATCCTATACAGAAAACAAACACTTTTCTGTTTTTTATCATGCTAACTCCACCATTAACTTTCACATGATTGATTTTTTATCTGCTCCAGATTTCCATTTTTCAGTACATTTTGTACAGAAGGGGAAGCAAATATATGATGGTGAGGCTTCTAGTATGCTTCAAAAAGAAAAATTAAACAGAAAGACATCTGGAAGTCAGCAGTTCTGAAACTGAAGGGCAAGATAAGGGTCCTCAGGATTATAATTTTGGGTTTAGGTATTGAAGTTCCACATCACTCCTACTTTAGATGGAAAGTATCAGGCCCAAGAACATGTCCTGGCAAATAATGACTACAGATAGTCTCATTGCTGTGTTTGCACTATAGTGGAGTAGTGGTCACTTTTGCACATGGATTACCTGCTCAAGCACTCATGGAGCAATAAGCATGCAGCTGTCTTTTCACCCTACTAATACCTACAAAGAGTGAAATGTGGGGGAAAGTAGAAGTATAATTAGAACTTCATGATTCATTCAAACAAAACTCAAATCAAACTTTAATCCCTAGTCTTAGTCCCTAGTCAATTTTGCACTAGGTGTCCCTAGTACAATTCCCTCTGTGTCTTTTATGTGCTTTAGTGGCAACATCACCCATGCAATATCAACCAAGTATGACCAACAGCTGCCTTCTTTGAAAGGTCTCCACTTTCCATAGGGGCACAGGGGATGCACAGCTGGCCTGAGTTCAGGCTTTTCATTGCAAAAGCAATGAAAATCCACTGAGAGGCTCTTGAGGTTCTCTAGGCTGCAAGTTATTCCTGAAGTAAAGAAAAAAATCTTTATCTTTTCAAACATAAAATTTTTCACATTATAAGTGGTTAAAGGTACAAACCAGTACTTCACAGTATCCCATACAGTACAACATCAATGGGATACAGGCATCTAAGTCCCAGAGTGACCTCCAAAAATCCTTGGCCAAATGCCCAAGAAGCACTTACTCCAAAGCCTAAGTATCCTGTTATTGCGCATACCTAAAGAGGATATGTTCTTTGCTGATCCAAACAGTTGAGTTCCTACACAACTTTTTGAATTTACAAATTAGGCAGGTCTTTACCACTATAAGGACACAGTTCTCTCTCTGTGCTAAGGCCACAGCCAACACTTACCCAAAGAATTGTACTGATTTCAAAACATAGCCAGGAAAGGACGTGGTTCCTGGTTTTTGGTAATAACTTTATGATGAAAGCAGTTGCCAGGAAACAGAAGATCTGGATTCAAATCTCTCTTCAGCCTGCAAAAACTTGATTTGGTAGGCATCCTACCCACAAAGTAGTCAGAAGAGGAGATACAATCTACCTGTTCAACTGAAGCTATATATCTCTGCAGACAGAAATGAAAAAAACCATGGAGTAGGAGGGGGATTAGGCAAGGGCAGTCTGACTCTGTAGCCTCTCCTGCAACTGATTCCTGAGAGCAAAACAAAACACAGAAAACTCTGTTGAACTTTGCATTAGACACCTGTTGCCTCACTCAACAGTCTAAGTTTGTATTTTTGTAACTACAAGAGAAGCAAGGAGACAAAAGCATCCTATTTCTTTTCTGCGTTTGGATAAAATTCTGAATGCTTTTGGTGACATCATTCATTCAAGAGAAATAGTTCTACTGTTTTAAAATTACCTTCCTAGCCTAAATTAAGAGCTATACCTTGTGGAAATTATTGTATCAGAAGAGACTACCCACAGGAAATTGACATTACTCAACTGGTACATCTATTATCACTAACCTAGTACCTCTGTGTTTGTACGTCTGTTTTTCAAAAAGCTAATACCAAAAAGCCACTTACACATTTCTCCTGCTTAATAAAAGGATATGCATGAAGAATTATTCTTTCTTTATGTACTTTAACATAAATTTTAAGTATGCAGTCAGGTAACTAAGTATTTTTAAAGTAATAAGTAGCACAGGCTTTCAGCATCAGTACAGGACATTAGCATCTGAAGCCAACACGTTAAAAGTCTACCTCAAATGAAAGGATTCACCTTCCATCTTTTTAAATTTTGAATGATGTTTTCATGGCAAGGTCAGTAATATCACATTCACATCTCAGTGAGTTCATCTGAAGGCTATACAGAGGGATCTGGACAGACTGGATCAATGGGCCAAGGCCAATGGGATGAGGTTTAATAAGGCCAAGTGCCAGGTCCTGCACTTCAGTCACAACAACCCCAGGCAACGCTACAGGCTTGGGGAAAAGTGGCTGGAAAACTGCCCAGCAGGAAAGGGCCTGGGAGTGTTGGTGGACAGCTTAACATGAGCCAGCAGTGTGCCCAGGTGGCCAAGAAGGCCAACGGCATCCTGGTCTGTATCAGGAATAGCGTGGCCAGCAGGAGTAGGGAAGTCATCGTGCCTCTGTACTCAGCACTGATAAAGCTTCACCTTGAGTATTGTGTTCAATTCTGGGCCCCTCACTACAGGAAGGACATTGAGCTGCTGGAGCGTGTCCAGAGGAGAGCCACTAAGCTGGTGAGGGTTCTAGCGAACAAGTCATATGAGGAGAGGCTGAGGGAACTGGGCATGTTTAGTTTGGAAAAGAGGAGGCTGAGGGGGGACCTCATTGCCCTCTACAACTACCTGAAAGGAGTTTATAGAGAGGTGGGTGTTGGCCTCTTCTCTCAAGGGAATAATGACAGGACCAGAGGAAATGGTCTGAAGTTGTGGCAGGGGATGTTTAGATTAGACATTAGGAAGAATTACTTTACTGGGAGGGTGGTCAGGCACTGGAACATCCTGCCCAGGGAGGTGGTGGAGTTGCCATCCCTGGAGGTATTTAAGAAACATGTAGACATGGCACTTCAGGGCATGCTCTAATGCCTGAGATTGTTGGGTTTTGTCTCTCTGTGGGTGGGTGTGGTGTGTGTGTTGGTTTGGGTTGTGTTGTGGTTGGTTGGGGGTTTTTTTGTGGTGGTTTTTTTTTTTTTTGTGTGGTTGGACTCGATGATCTCAAAGGTCCTTTCCAACCATGAAGGTTCTGTGATTTAAATATTTCATTTTAAAAAATGAAGCATCTTAAAAAACAAAGATGACCAGGTTTGGAGCTTTTGCTCAGTATAGTTTGAAAAATATGTTTGCAAAAGTTTCAGTGGAGTTTGACTAATAGTGTATCTCAATGCTGGCAAGAAAAACTTGGGCTTTCAAGCTTTAGGAAGACAGGACAGATACTTGGACATTATGTCCATGTTAATCATTCTTTCTGTTTTCATCGGCTTTTACCTCCCCTTCTCATATTCCATATTCAAGAAAAAATGATCATTTGCTTTTATTGAAAATCTTGTTTTCAATTAACCACAAAATGTCAACAAAAACAGAGGACAAAATAAGGCATGCTATTTTTAATGTTTTTAAGATCCAAAAATATGTGATCCACTTCTCAAAAGCAACTAAGGACATTTCCTTATCAAAGAATAAATACTGTGAACATAAAAGCAACTTAACTATTACTCTCAGACTTTTAAATTAAAATTAAAAAATATTAATTGTACTATCACTCAGTAAGGCATGTGTAAATTTTACTTGCTTATTTAATTTAAGACTGTTGGCTTTGTATATATATATATACTTTGTATATATACTTCCTAGTCACATGTCATATACAAGCAGCTGATTTAAGAAGGATTTCAACTAAAAAAGGGATTGGAAATTCACAAAATGATACACCATAGAATATTTCTATTCCTCTGCTGGGGAAAAAATATAAATTATATGTGGTTAAAACATCTGATTGTGCATTCACAAAAGTTGTTTCCATTTTAATGTTTTCAGGATGAAAACTAATAAGCTTGTTTGTTTCATTGGCAAAAATGAGTATTTAGCAATTTCTTCCACAAAGTTTTTTTCAGTTGCAGCATAGCACATGCGAAAAGGAGTTAGTTTCTTCCTTTCTTTTTTCAGGGGGGGGTTGTTGCATAATCACAGTTAAAGTCCTGAATATTGGAGGAAAGAGTTGTTCTAAAGCATGTGAAGCAGAGATGATGTGTAGTTCAATACTGTGTGCTGGAGCTCTTGCTACAGAATTCATTTATGTTATCTGGGAATGGGGAGTGGACGTTTGGTCTCTTGATCTCTGTTCCAAAGAGTGATACATTTTTCAGGTGTATAAATTCAGATTATCATTCTCTAAAATAGTGTCACTAATTTGAGAGGTCTGTTTCTACAATACTCCACTTTTACAAAATACTAGTTTCGTGGAGAGATCAGAGAAAGGTGGAGAGAGTGCTACGTGGCAGTGTCTTTAAAATTAACATATTATTAAAAAGTAAAGGGGAATAATAATTTATTTGTGCTATGAGACATAAGTTTTAAAAATCTCTAGGGTAAGGATAAGCAACATAGTAAGGGCCACAGAATCATGTAGACATTTTTCATCCCATGCATAATCCACAGAAACCTCCTGTAGCCAGTAGAGTAATTGCTTATGTGGAACATAAGCATTAGGAAAGTGTCACTAATACAATTTAGCAGCTGAAAGCAAGAAGGACAGCTAGCACAATGTAACTGGCCAAATCTATGCACACTGCAGTTGGAAATGCACTAACTTAGAATAATATTTCACAGTATGAATTATATGTTTGTACTGGTTCTCTGTGTGGGACAGATGGAGCGTTGCCTTTTGTGAGCAGTTTGATTAGCTCCTTCAGTGTATTGCTTCATTGCATAAATCTTACTGAAACAAGAGAATCTGTAATACTGCTGAATTTGTTGGAACGGAAGAATACTGCATAATGATGATGTACAAAAATATGTTTCCTTCCAGACCATTCTGTTGAAAGATATCAGACACTAGCAAGAGCAAGACAAACCAAAGGAAGAATTTGTCACAATTCCCTTCTTTTGAAATAAATAAAAGAATTTGTATGCACATGTCATGATCACCCCGAGTTCCACAAAAATCTGGCAAGAAATGTGAGTCCATGTATGCAGAAGATCTCCATGCTTCTAAAGAAAGCCTATCATCTCTCCGATTCACGGCAAAAGTGTTTCAAATTGACCTGTGCTTGCAGGGCTTCGGCCGACCACCATATGGCCTGGTGATTGACTTTCTCCACCTGTGGGATTCAAAACACATGGTTTCATCTTTAAAATACCTTGGTTTTCAGTAGATTTATTAGAAATCCGTTTTCTCCAGATTTTAGTCTTACCATCCCCTACTGTGTTCCTGCCCAACCCAGTGTGTTACTGAACCCACAGCATGTTTCAAAGGAGATACCAGAAAGACTGATAAAATGTGACAATTTTAGGTTTTAGTAAACAGTCCTGTAAAGTGGTTAAAGAATCAGGTATTATCAACCCTAAGGCAAAGCTTAACACCTGGTACCTAATGTAGTGCATTCTTGCCATGACTCCAGTCATTTGACAGGGAATGACTTCTCATCTCCCAAAAGTGTCACTGAGGTTGTTAAATCCATCTTGAATGGTTTAAAGCCCTATATACTCAACAAAATCTGTAAGCTAAGGGTCATATGAGATGTCTACGGGTTTTCAGTCATCTTATCTTTGGCACATCTTCCACGTGCCAGAAAAAAAAGGAGACGTCTTCCTGGGAAGCAACTAACTCTGTCCCATTCAGGAGATGGGAATTAAATTTGGAAAGGAATACAATTCCCAAAGAAAATTATTTTCATTTGCAGCCTCTATCACCTCTCCCCCCTCACCCCTAATCCATAACTTCAGAGGCAGAGTACACAATCTTGAAAGAAGCAAAGGCTTTTTTCCAAGAACTTCTGAAAAAGAATCTGATTTAAATCAACAACCAAAAAGGATCTCTGGATTAAGCAGATGATATTAATTAAATTCTTGCCAGTTTATTTTTCATCTGACATTGTGCATATGATCCTTTTAATGCTTAGAGAAAACATTCCTCTCATCAACTAGTCTCATCCATCTGGCAACTCGTTTCTATCGTGTTATTGGTCCTGTTTAAATGAACATGTTTTGCTTTTTACATTAGAGCCATTTCCTTGCATGAGCACCAACAGCCATGGGTGCTGGGAGAGCTAACTTGCACTCACTGTGCTCTGATTGACAGTGTGGCCCCAAATCACAAAATAACTGGAGCCAAAAATTTGAATATTACCTACAAGCCAATACCTCTAAAGCACATACCATGTTCACACAATGGGAACCACCACAAAATGGGATGCTTGCAAAGTCAAGGACAGGACCAGAGGTACAAACATGTACAGCAAAATATCTATTTGCCTATTTGTTTGTGGAAAAATATACAGGAAGCTATACAGAACTGTAAGATACCAAAATGGTGGGAAAGAGGAAGACTAACTTGAGTCATACAAGAGAGGTGCTTGAGTTAGAAGCAAATCCACCTCAGAATAGAAGAGTCAGATCACTTGAGATCCTGGCAAGAGCAGATCAGCCTAGGTGCTCTGAATGGTCTCCTGGAGATGTCTAACTTTCTTCATGATTCTAGAAGGGTTATTGGGAAATTACTCCTTTAGGCACATAAATGAAGTACCTACAATTTAGTGTATGGAGTGCTCGAAGTCCAGTACTGGATGGTAAGTCCTATACTAAAGCCATTTATTTTCTTTTTAATTTGCACAGTTTGATTTCTTTCCTTTCTGATTTTAAATCAGGTTTTAAAGCCTGACTGCAATATTTTTAACTTTCTGTGCTTGTACATGATGACACTGGTGGAATCTGTCATTCCCGAGTCTATGTTTCTCTTTCCAACATATGCCAAGCTGCAATCTCTGTAACTCTACAAGACCCAGTCCTTTTAAGGGCAGGCATACCATCTGCAGTGCAATCTATTGTGTACTCTGACTCCTATGGCTTGTGAAATTACCCATGTTTATGACACTCATAACAGCAACAGATGAAGCCGAAGTCAGACGTGGAATGTAAGGGTGCCAGATGTCCCAATTTTCATGGGACATTCCCACATTTAAATAAAACTCCCACATCCTGTTGACAGGAACCATTGTCCCGAGACCTGCACACGCAGCGCTCTCCTCCTTTCGCTTGCAGGGTGGGAGCAATAGATGCAGCCCTTCCCCCACCCCCCCTCCCATCCTGGGAGTGTCTCAGGTTCCTGCAGCTGAGACACCTGCACTCAGAGATAGGCAGCAATGGAGAGGGGATTTGGAGAGAGGGGGAAAGGGGCAGCAGAGAAGAGAGCAGGGAAAGTCAGGCAGAGAAGGAAGGAAGAGAGCAGTTTAGGAAGAACAGCAGAGAAAAGGGAGAGGAAGGAAATAGGTGAGGAAACGGAGAGAAATGGAAGACAAATTTCTAAAAGCAAGAGGAACTTAAATGCTTTAAAAAAATGGGAGGATGAAGGGGAAAGAGTGAGAAGGAGAAGATAAAAAGTGGGGAAGAGATACAAGCACAGTGGAAAAGAAGGGAAAGGACATGGAAAGAGATAAAGAGAAAAATAAGCAACAACAAAGCGTCAAGCAGAAAGACAAAGAAGGGAAAATGTGGAAGAAACTTCATTATATGAAAAGCGGTAGCTCTACTGCACACAGGCAATTCATATAATCCGTGCTGTCCCCTTCTTTCTACTGTCACTTCCTCCCACTTATTTGCAGACAGCGCACAGCCTTGTGCTGGAGCAGTGGAAGTGGGGAGCTGCCAGGGACGCACAGGAGAGTGCTGAGCAGCCCTGCACAGCACAGGAATTGCCATGAACTCCCAGGACCACCTCGCAAGCAGCTGTTATTGGAACAGCTATACGGTTTAATGATTTCTTTCCAGATTCTGCTGGATAACAGAAGAGTGAGAGGGGGGTTGGAAGGGAGGCTGAAACTGAAGGTGCAAAGAAAGGCCAGCCAAATTTTGGAGTAAATGTTGTGCGACCATCCAGCTCTTTGTGTTGACATGACTAAATGCAGCTCTTCCCCTGCTCTCCCATAGGCTTCTCTATTGTGTAATAATCATCATTTCTTGACATATTTGAAATAGTGTCTTTTGCTTCCTTCTTGTCAGTTCGATCGTCTCTCCCCATGAGAATCCCAGGGAGGAGATATAGTTTGCTGGAGTCCCACCTGCTTTACTTCATGGAGTTTCCTACATTTACTCCTTTCCAAAGCAAAAGATTTAACCCTGAGAGAAAGAGATGTAGATTAAGAAAACCCCTCAGCTCTGTACAGAAACTGGATTTGATCTTTGCAGATCCAGTGCACATTAGTGCAAGGCTGTCAGTCCCACAGACTTAGCAGTTTTCTCCAAACATCCTTATTATAAGAGAGCCAGATGGGCTGTAGAGAGCAGCTGTTACTTAGGAGGAATTTCAACTTCTCAGTTCAGTCAGAGGAAAAGAAGAAGAATCTGGGATGTGGTATAGTCAAGAATGAATTTGAAATATTTAATATTTAACCACTTCTAAATAGGGCAAAGAAATGTTTTTAATAGCTGTACTCGAGTTTAAGGTCAAGTTTGCACACCCATGGGGCTTGAGTGAGCTGCATCCATTCTGCCTGCCTGGGGTAAAGGCCAAAGGTAAAGCTTGCTCCCCGTTTCCTGTCTCTCACCCCACAATGCCTGAAATTCCTTGACCAGAGAGCCAGCTAACTTACTGAAGGTTAGAGTTTAAGTGAGACCACTGTGTGGGCAAGGTGGATGACACACAAGCTGCAGTCCAAAACCAGGCTTGGTCCCCAAACTTTCAAGATGCTATAGGCATGCCCACTTCTTATTGTCCACCCTGGCAAATGGGAATGGACGAATTTATAATTTTTTATTTCTTTCAGTAGTCCTCTTCACGATCTAAGCTGAAGGCCATCCTCTTCATTGTGAATTCTAACACATACCTGACCAGCAATTTTTCCTTCACAGAAAGGAAATTTTTCCTTCTTCCCTCACAGGTTTAGCTACGTCTGCCTACATGAAAGAAAAGAAACATTAGGTGCTTGCAGCCACATATCTCTCAGCTACACTGAGATTGCATGGTGCAGAGCACGTATAGAAAAGCCTCTTAATTTTTGCAAAGAAAACAGTTGCATTTTGTGAAAGCAGACAATATATTTCCAGGGCATTTGTGATAAGAGGTTTGTGGGTTGATTGTGCAACCTCAGAATTGAGCTCTTCTGAAATGTCTTACAAATTGTTAAAAATTCTACTTGAAATAAGGGTACAAAATATACTGTGTTTCCTTCCAGTTGAACTACTGCAATACATGGAAGAAATTCCAGTGTTGTATGGAATATCTGTGCATCTGCCTTGTTAGCTATAACACAACATGGAGAACCGATGTTCAGCTGATACCTATCATGACAGTGAAGCAGAGACAGCTCTTACCCCGAGGACACTAGGGTTCATTGCCTCCAGAACTCTACAATCTTTACAAATCTTCTGTTTTGCTTTGCTTTGTTTTGTTTGTTGTTGACCAGAGTTCAGTGTGGCTAATATTGTCTCTCCTGATTTTCCTACATTGTAATTTTTCAGATGTCATATGAACCATAGTCAAATACAGTACGAGCATAAATTTCTGTCAGAATAGTGAACCCGAAAAAGCAGGCCTACATGCTCATTGAAAAAATGATCTATGTTCCTCAAGTATGTTGACTGGAATTAATGATGTAAATATCCTTTAATTATTTAGTGGTTGGTTCACCCATGAACCTCTTGCTCGGAATCAGTATCAAGACGTACTTATGTGGGACATAATTTTTCTCTTTAAAATAGTAGAACAACATCAGCTTTTTTTCAGCATCCTGGAATGTCCTCCATTTTGAAAGTCTTGTTTAAAATCAACATGAATGTCTCAAAGAGCTCATCTACCAATTCCTTCAATACTTTTGGCTACAGGTTATACAATCTACTGGACCTAAAAGTGTTCCATTCTTAATCTTGTCATTTAGTGTCTGCTCCAGCTACTGATGAAGTAGAATGTGTTTCATTAGCATTGCAAGATATGAACAAATTCTGCTACTTCAAGTACAGAACAAAATTTTTTAATGAATACATATAGCATGTAACTGAGAACAGCTATTTATTAAATTTCCTTGCTTTTTCTGAATAGCTAAGATAATTTTTGTCTCATACAGGACCTATATCATAGCTAGGGTTATTTCTAATTATTTAAATAATTCCTCTAATTTCCTTACAAAAATGAGATATGTATTTTTAAAAATTTTATAGATTTAGCTTATTTTATTCAGTGTCTGTATTCTTACTTGCAGTCTGTAATCCTTTGCTTTTATTTTATCTGTTGGTCTCTCCTATGTTTTAGCTTTTCATCTTCACTGTCCATTTTTAATCTAGCTTTCAATAAAATAAGTTATCTTTTGTGATTATAAAATTGGACTTTGAAGTCATGGGACCTAACCAACAATCCATTAATAGGTTTTTTTTTTTGCCTTCAGTATTTTCAGCAGTTGCTTCCAATTTTTGGAAATTAACTTTCTAAAGAGCCAGGTATTTTCATCACTGGCCTGGGTCATTCTTTGGCTACATACAAAATATGAATCAGATTCTTATTAATTGTGTTAAAAAAATCTTAGTTTCTCGTTCAGTGATTAATTCACCGTTATCAATGTTAATGAGATTTAACAGGAAGCCAATTCTACTCTTTGTACTCTTGCTTCTGTAACTTTCTGGTATTCCTGAAGTGATGCACTGGTGAATTCATGAGATCTCAAGGCTCCCTTCCCAGATGACTCAAATCCCACATCATAACGTAATTATTCTTTTGACACATTGTTGGAAGCTGTTTGAGGAGCTGCTGAGGTTGCTACCTAAGCTGATGAGATAGATAACTATTCCAAATCTATTCTTATTTTTTGAATTATCAGTGAATACTTTGACTCACAAACATAGAACGATTTTCACTTGATATTGATTTACTTGTTTCAGATTTCGCCTACTCTGTTTGGAAAATAAGATGATTAGAATAAAATTATATAGTTTTAATCCTGACAGTGAGGACGTTCCTTTAAAAGATATAGGTGTCTGATGCAGAGTCTATTTTCACTTCAGAATGATCTTTGTAATAAGACCAGAACAATGTGGAAAGGAAATACACAACTTCCTTTAATTATCTAAGTGTTTTCCATTTCAGTTTATAGTTTCTCAAACCTTTAGATCAAAAGAGCTCACTCACCATACAAACAAATGTTGATTCAGCTAACAAAAATCAACTGTCTGTGCAACAGTTCTAGTTCAATTTGTAGTGAATAAGAAAATTGTGCTTTTTACCTTCTCTTCCCAACATCAAAGACTACTTGGAATTGACAGTTCATCCTGGCGAGTGCTTAGATCTGTAAGATATTCCTTTAAAGGCAATGAGATGGTGGTGCAGTCGCCAACACGTGAGCTAGGACTCTGCACATCATGTCTTATACATAAGTAATTTATAAATTTTAGATTATGTTTTCACAAAACATTAACTTTGTTTCTTGAAGCTGCCTACATCATGTAATATGGTATCTGTTCCCTGAGAAGATGACAGATTTCT
This sequence comes from Calidris pygmaea, assembly GCA_003697955.1. Taxonomy (NCBI): domain Eukaryota; kingdom Metazoa; phylum Chordata; class Aves; order Charadriiformes; family Scolopacidae; genus Calidris; species Calidris pygmaea. Next base: position 549,469 of record QJSC01000318.1, read on the forward strand.
AAAACATAAAATCAACAAACAGTGAATTATTTTGTTTAAGTAAAACTATTTCCGTTGCCTAGGTATATATATAAAAGAATAAACATTTTCCAGATATTTTAACTTACACAATTTTTTCACATGACTATTCATAAATTACTAAAAGAAGATCATGAAAGTGGCCAAATGGAAACAACCGTAAAATTTTAAAATAAGCATAATTTAAGCATTGTCTCTACAAGAGTAGTTTCTTTTTTCACAAATAAAAACATGCTTAGAAAATATTATGTTTGTAAAAGTTTATGCATGCTATCTCTTCAAAATTCAGTGGAATTTCAGAGCATTGTTTTTCAGATCACCACCCCCCAAATGTGCTTTTAGATATCTGCATCTTAATTAAAATACACAAAAATTCATCAGTATGATATAAAAACATGTACAACTAAACTAATAAATGGAGTGAGAGCTAAGAATATGCATGTGGACTGTCATACTTTGCAAGCAAAGACTTGCAGAGCCATTCATCATCAAAACAAATCCTGCCAAACACAATAAGATCTGTCATACTCTATCCAAACTGGTAAAATAAATGTAGAGAGTAGGAATGTAATGTGACGTGACTAATCCTGACATACAGTAGAGGAGAATGGAAGATTCTCAACGTGGCAAGGAAAAAAAAATGCTCACGCTGTAGGCTGAAGATGGAGACACTGAAGACTTCTTTCCCCTGTCATGCCTTACAAAGAGCCTTGAAAGTTGTACACATTTCTAATGTTCTTCACAGAATATAAAGTAGTTTTTCAATTTCTTTTTTTTTTTTTTTTTAATTCTGGATGCCTCAGTCCAACTTTTCTGAAGAAATAACTGACTGGTTTCAGATTCGGATTTTTTAGAAAAATAACCTATTTGGCATTAGAGTAGAGAAGCATATTCAAAGAGTGCAAAATGTCAGGTACCACACTCCTATGAAAGTCTGACCACTAGTGGCACAAAATCGGCCTCTTGGAAATGCATCCTACCTGCAGGGAAGCTTCGAAAGTCTGGAGCATTATTTAAATTGGTCTTTGAAATCATGCAAATTCACAGGGTGGAATGAACTGGAGGTCCTCCAGGGCTTGTTTGAACAAAAACCAGAAAATCCAGTGCACGCTCTGCCCTGCAGGTCTCCCTGCAGCTGCGCTACTTTAGAGGGCACTGGGAGGCGTTCCATCTCCCAGAGCGAAGGTACCCCTCAGGGGATACCAAGCCGTCCCTGCCTAGCAATAGCTTTGTTTGGCTGGCTACATTCACCACATTTTATAAATACACTAAGATGAATGGATTTTTTAAAAAGCAAAAAGAACAAATTTGTTACTTTACAAAAGGTTTTAGCAAAATATTTTTTTTTCTTAAATAGCAATAAACTGAAAAAATCTATAGTGCATTTTGATGTACTCTTCACTAGAAGCACAACAATATCTGCAGAAAGAGGCAATTTTACTGTGTCAATGGATATAGTTTGAAAAAGAGACAAACTTTCAGCTCGATCTGTTTGTCTAATTCAAGATATTAGGCCTTCCTTCATTGAAACAAAGGAGAGAATGCTTCAGAAAACATGATGTCTGCTTGCCATTTTTTACACTATTAAGTCCAATTGGCATCATTGGCAAAACATACTTAGAAACTTGCTTTTTTTTTTACAGCTATCTGTATTTTTATATTAGATATTACTCTTGTCAAGCGAACCTCTCCTCTCCTCCTATGCTTAGACGAAAACATTCATTTATGCTTCTGATATGACACCTTTTGCATAGTTGTCTCTCTGCTAGGTTAAGTTTTGTCCCAGATAGTTTTGTTTAATGCCTTAATGCCATTTATAATATTTTAATATTACAACATTGTTATTATAGTCACTCTTCTACAACGTTACATGCTGAACTGTAAAAGGTTGAGCTACATTGACCACATAGTTCACCTGAGAACACAGGATACAAAATAAAATTGAGCACAATTTAATGTGTTTTTTATCTCAGCATTAGGGTTCTTTAGCATTACTCTTGCGAAATTGCAGTAATATTACATGTATTCTACTTTGAATGAAAGAAACAAATATATTTTCTTTATATAGCTCTTGAGTTTTCCATCAGGATCCAGGAAACAGTGAGCAGGATCTGACAGATCTCATTTTTAAAAGTGGCTGAACCACTTTTTTATTGTAGTTGGTCATAAAACTTGGCACAAGCCTATTACTAGTAATATTCATTTATCGTTGCACTTACGTTTAAGCTGCAAATCTGTTTTGCATCTATGGAAAAAATACAGCCTGGATGCATGTGGACTGAGGACACAGCCAATTACCTGGGTAGTTTATTTTATGAATTTACACTGAATTAAATAAGGAGCACTACCAACATCTACCAAGTGTTCTTCCTCCTGAGGCTGCAAATAAGCAAGAAAAGGTTTCTTAAACTGGCACACTGAAAGATCTGGGTTTACAATATGCTGTTTGAATGTGTTCTGGTTGAAACAGGAACTGACAGTCTGATTGATAGCCCCTATTTCTTTCCTTATTGTCACAAATTACTTTCAGGATGCTAGTAATAACAGTGTTAGACTCCTATAAAAGGTGCAACTCTCCAGATGGGCTTTCACCATGAAAAGTTTTGTTGTACTAGTGGAAATCATTCTGCTGAACATTTAAATCCTTCATACTGGAGGACCGTGCGGTGTAGGAGACTGGTAGTGAGAACAGAATAAAGAGCCTTTTGCCTTTCTGTTCCTAGCAAAGGCTCAGGCTCAGTAGATACCAACTACTATTTCTATACAGAGACGTTTCAGTCCCCTATGTAAAATGAGTTTAGGCTGACCACCTGTTAATGATTACCCTGAAATCTCTTTCATTAGTAGTCTTACAAGTACCCTGAAGAGCACTTCCCAGTGACGTGAGGACTACAAAACTCAGGTTCAGAATAAACAAAAAGGAAATGATTCTTCAAATTAGATGTATTTTTGTTGTTGGTCTCCTTCCCACATGATTCAAAAAGCAATTAGAAAAAATGGAGGGAGGAGGAATGCATCAAGAGCTACTGAAAACAAAGACAATATCTCTGACCGCTTCTGGGTAGTTTTCTTTTTGAAGTATTTACTTCATATTATAAAAGACATCTATCTGCAAAACCCTAGATTCTTTAGACATGGAATATATTTCAGGGTATATTTACTTGATTACTTGTCATGTTCTTGTCCAGATGTCTGATGTCTCTCACAACTAATAGGATGAATCTTTAGTTTGACCCAGTGTGGATAGTCTTGTGTTATCATGTTTTTGCCTTATGTTGTTAAGTTGAAAACAGCTGCCTTCATCACAGCAGACTCAAACTGTGGGGATTACAAAGTTATAATTTCAGTTTCCTGGAAATTTCAACTGTTTTACATTTTTTTCTCTTTTTCTCTCTTTTAAAATAAGTCCCTAGTGCCTTCTTCTGGTTCTGAAGACATTGTGGAAAATAAAGTGCGCATAAATTGAGTTGGCTTAGTTCAAAGATTGCCACGTTATGTAAAGGCTGATTTCTTCAATTAGTTGTAGCTGTATCTGTGTCCAACACCCAGGCAAAATTTTCTGACACTAGTCTAAGATGCTTGCAGAAACCAAATCCCAGTTTCATACTGGTACAACAGTCAAATGCACATCAAATCCTCCTTTCCTTACTTGTCCCTGTGTGACCATGAAAATAAACAAAAATATGGATTTCATGAGGGAGAGCAGTGCAGCATACAAAATCAGCAGAACAGAGCTCATCCAGGGCTTCTCTGTACCCAGGTAGATGTGCAGTGATGCAGACTACAAAGCCCTGGTAGCAGGTCCTTGGATTTTCTTCTCGGGACTCCAAACAAATCTAAAAGTGCAGGATTACTGTGACCTTGGCAGCAGGTCATGTCACTCGAGTTGTTTTAAGATATTTCTCTGTCTTCTACCAGAAAATAAACTGGGTAATCTACTATCCAAATGTCGTTAAAGGTAGTGAAGAGAAAGGAAGTGTCAAGACTTGATTCAGCTGCCTAAGCATAGGTTTAAAATGTCTTTTGAGATACCATAGAATATCATGCTGGCTTTCAGATGCTGCAACAGAAGGGTTTGGGTATCCCCCAAGTCCTGTGTCATATCTCCCAGCCATTGAAGCAGGCCTTAGATACCCTAAGTTATCTCAAATGTCACTAGATGCCTGAGTTTAGGCTGAATTGAGTCATAAATAGGTAAAATGTAGGTTATATAAATGGCTAAAGTTTCATGAATCTTACTGAAAAGAACTGCTGCTTTTGAATCTTGATTTTGACACACCTCTCTGTAACTCTGAGGAAATAATTTATTTTCCTGCCTTAGCTTCCCTATCTGACACCGAGAGTAGAACAGCATGGTTACAGTGACAGTGTACTTAACATGTAAACTGCTCGTTTTTTATTAGGATTTGGGGTTTATTTTTTTGTTAAGTATGCATTATAATGCACAACAACCTTCCATTAAACTTGGATAAATTTTAGCGACTGTACATGGCTATCAGTGAAAGAGTCTGATTCTCCATCTAGCAGGACATATGTAAGTTTGAAAACCTCCTAAGTGGTATGCCTATGGTCACAAAGGACAGATGTGGCAGTGTTGAGAAAGACCTCATAAAGTCTTCTTCATCTCAACCTTGTAGCACATAATATATTACACGCACACAACACCGCAGATTTTTCAGGAGAGCCTCAGGAGAGGCGTAAAACTGAGCACCACTGGATGTAACATCTGCAAAATGCAGAAAAGAACAAAACCTGCCAGCAGCATTATTAACCATGCTCCAGGAGTCTTCAAGCAGATGTCATACCTATTAGGGAAATGCAAATCACAAAAGAGTACAGCTTGATTTCCAATAATGCTGCAATGTGATTCTGCATCTGAGAAAACTATTAAGGTATCAATGGCAAAACTATTTCCAGACATCTCATGATGCCTCAGAAGAGCAACTTTTACAGACATCTGTAAAGAACACATAATTTTGTTGGACATGAAGTCCTCACAGTCTAAAGTATGCACTAGATCTCCAGTAAGCAGCATATTCCTGACTTCCTGTTTTCAAGATAGCATGGTTATCCTGCAAATGGAAACCAGTATAAAAAGCAAGTCACCATAAAGCATTAGGAACTGAGATACCTTATAACTTGTGAAACAAACAAACAAAAAACCACCAACAAGTTAAAAACAGACTAACATCTACTGGAAATAATAATGACAAACCTCCCCTTCTAAATTGTAGGACTCGGAAGGCAGGCAATGACCCCCTTTAGACATTTGCAGTGAACAGATGTCAGACAAGAAACATCTAGACCTGACTTTTTAATGGGAGATAGCCCGAAGATGTTTAGTAGCGGCAGTTGTTCAAATTCAGGCACTAATTTTTGAGTTCTGTTGAAAATTGAAACAACTTTTTCTTTTTCCTTTGTCCTTTTTTTTTTATAAGGAAATTAAACTGTTTAAAATACTTTGAGTAAAGAAAGTTTATATGCATGCATTTTAAAAGAATACTTTCCTAAACAGTCTGAGGATTAGTTCTTCAGATAACCTCTCATAGTCAAGTGCAGGAAAAATTAACACTTCAGTAAGCCTATTAATACTACAAAACTATAATTAAAGCTGAATCGCTTTAAAAATCATGCTTTGGCTGAATTTCACGAGCTTCATAATCTCCTGGTGTCAAGTAATTGTCTCTCACTTCCTTTTTAAAAAAAATAAAAAAGTAAAATGTTTAGATACCTCTTTACAGAATATTTAATTTGGACATTTGACATAAATTGATCTGTTTTATAATTTAACTTTTTAGAACAGCTTCTACTTGAAGTAAATTTATCATCAGCTGCAGATACAGCTTTGATGCACATGATTGGAGCAGGTCTTCCCACTACTTTCAATCAAGTCACACCATATGACAGCAGCAAACCAGTATCAGGTTTGTAGATTAACAGATATGTTGTGGCATCTTCTTTCCAAATACCTGCATATAACGTGAGACAGAAAAGGTGAAGTGAACCTGCATCAAAGAGCAGGGAAAAAAATGGTATATGATAGTGCTATATCCTCCATTGCCACCTGGTATTTCCCTTTGGGCTCACATACATTTAAAAATGAGTTATTCTGTAAGACATGCATCTACTGAGGTATCCAGTGGACAAATGAGAAAGATGTAAGTTGTAGAATCACCTAGAATTTTAGAAAGAAACACAAAAGCCCATTCCCTCCTACTGCTGGTGGGTGAATGTAGAAGGTCACATGCAGAGGTCTCATCTGCTCAGGGTGACAGTGAGGAGTCTAATAAATACCAAAAGGCAGATACTGGCTCCATGAGCTGTGGCAAGAAATAATTTTCTTGAATTACTATGCATTTCAGTGAGATGGATATTGTTTGCTCACACAGATGAAAATTTTCTTATGCAGACAGGTCTTTTCAATAGCTCATACAGAAGTGTAGGATGTTCATTTGATGGCCTGTTGTATGTTGGAATATAATCAGTGAATCAGACACTGTGACTAGTTCCATACATAAGAGAGCAAAAGCTAAGTTTCCACCCTAAAAACTTTGCAATTTAGAAACCTGGTTCTTGCCTGGAATGAAAACAATGTCAAAACAGCATCTTGCCTTCAACAGGACACATGTGAAAACAGTACAGTAACTTATTTTTTTATAACTTTCATAAATAGAAAATATGTGCTATAAATAAAATGCATCTTAATATATGTACATTTTATAGTTTGAAATTATGTATTTGTATTGATATATGTGTTTGAGTTTCAAGGGACAGCAGTTTCAGGGGAGATACCAACCTCAGTTTACTGTAGGAAGCAAAAGCTTTCTTTCCTCATCTATTAAAATGCCAGGAATCAATGTATAAATGACAGTTAAGACACTAAGTAGCAATTATTCCTATATCTGCTCATTTTAGGCAACCTCAGCCTTATCTCTCACTTCCTTTAAGATAGGATGAAATAGAGAGTCAGGCATTATAAGCTGAATCTATAGATTTTCTTCCAGCATTTTACTGCTACACTTAGCATTAAAACAAGTTGCAGGCAACCACAGTAAGGGAATTTATGACCTTACAAATGGAGGCAGCATGTGATAAATACCACACTATCAGTTGTTCAGGTAAGTAATATGTGCTCTTGTAAAACCTGTACTGAAAGCTGAGTAATTTATGAAGTAAAAGAAGTCTGGCTTCTTTAACCTTTCATGCTAATTTACTTTAAGATAACATGAGGATAGACTTGTGTACCACCCTCTCCTGGTATTTTTAATTGCTATGTCCTCTCCCTTTCATTAACGTATCCTATTTCTTCCATTTATCATGTAAAAGGAGTGAATGTTATTTCACCTTTAAAACTGAAATCCTTCTTCCTGATACAGGCTGATGGTTTCCAACCTCTTTTTTTGAAGAGAAAAAAAAAGGAAATTGCTTTTCTGGCCAGTGGCCATGCCGAAGTTGAAAACATGTCTTTTAGAAAAGGTAAAGCATCCTAATGAATGACTTGTTTTTGAAAGAACAAGACACAATCCTTGCAGTCATTCAGTACAAGCACTAACAGAAAAAAAAAAAGAGAGAAAAAAAAAAAATGTAGAAAAAAAAAGACAACTTCCCATTTGTACTGCAGAACACATCACACTCAGCATGGAAGACTTTGTTCTCAGCCAACCGACCTTCTGAACCTGGTTTACTAAAAGGAGAAAAGATTGAGGTCCAAACTACATTCAGTTGTCTTCTGAATAATAGGAATGGCTCTGGGTAGTGCTTAGAACAGACACCTTAAGAAGGCACCTCTAAGCCCTTGTTTTTCTTGTGACCCTAAAAGTTTAGGGCTTTATAGATGGAAATTCTTCTGTTTCTGTAGCAACCTCTAACCTTGAAAAAGTTATTTATTTATTTAAGCAAAGCAAAGCTGGTCTAATAAAAGACATTACCATTACCTTTACCTCTAAACTCTGCCTTGCCAATATCCTTCGATCACCAACAACCACAAACTACAGACACTACAGGCACTACATGAACTACAAGTACTACATATGCTTTATCTGTTTAGAAATCCAGCCACCAGGATTTTACCATCAAATAAATACTTATTACTCTTGCATGTACTTGTAGCGCATAATTTTTTAACATCTGGTTAATATGTTAGAAAGCTATTGATGCCAGAATCTTTGGAAAAAACAAGGCCCTGCTCCTAAGGAACCCTCATGATAGCAGCCACTTCCCAGAAGGGACTGCACCAAGAGGCCACAGGCTCAGTTCTGCAGCCAGTTGTGGAACACAGAGCTCTCTGCTGCCATAATTCTTGGCCATTCTGCTGGCTCTGCTGCCTACCTTGCAGCCAGTATGTTCCCTCAGCCCGCTGCATTGAAAAGATGCATTAGGAGAAATGTCAGTCTGTAACACTGACCATGACATTCACTTTTCATGTCAAACATCAAGTTTGCTGGAGCTCAGAAATGCTTATGCTGAGCATCAGTCTCACAAGGACATCTCTGATATCCTATGACATCTCAAACATCACTGCCTGTGGTAGATAACCAACTTATGTGCCTGGTTGGTACCTGCAAAGAAGTCTGCAGAAGATTCAAGTGCAAATAAACATGTATACTAATCAGCTGTATAGCACTTGAGACTCCATTGATAAATTTTCTATGTCTCCACTGATTCTAACTGAATTTGGGTATCTTATTCACCAATACCTAGACACAATTAGCTGACTACCACCTGCAGATGAATCCAAACTGTAGCATTTTTCTTAGCTATCTACTGCATTGCCTCAGAGCTAAATGGTTGCTGCCAGATGTGAAAGCCAGTGGAGCACTGACTGGATCCTCCCCTCCCCTAAGTATTCCCCATGCAAAAAACAGCTACATGCTCTTAAATATTAAAGAAAGAATTCTCCAAGGAACTCTATTGCTTTTTGGAGCCCAGAAATATCAGTAAAGTAGTTCTGTGGGATTTGTGCTGCAGGATGTCTGATCTGTTGAAGAGAAAATTATTATATCCACAGGAGTAGAGAGTAGAAGCATATACTGCAAGATGATACCTGGCATCTTGTCCCTCCACCTGCTGCCTGAAAAGTGCTGTGACAGTCTTGCCACTTGTCTTCTGTCAGGACCCTCTATTCTTGTTGCAAAGAGTGTTAATAATTGCCTGCTACACGACAGACTTAAGCAAAAAGTGATAGTTGAGGCAGTTGTCCTGGAAGAGAGCATTGCGCTGAATCTCTTGATTCTTCTCTACCGAGAGCTAGAAAGTATCACTGGTTTCTCCCCGCTCCTCTTGTGTAGAGCTATGAAAAGCTGACATGGCACTTAATTAGTTTGGGATTTATCAATAGTCATTAAAAGATAAGAGGTGCCTGAAATAATGTATAGGTAGTTACACCTACTCTAAACCCATCCTGTAATTTTAAACTCTGTAGATATGGTCAGGAAGAAATTCAGCCATGCTCTGCAGAAGCAGATTAGACAGCTTTGAAGGGTGCGCCCTTAAGCATGTGTAAATACAAGAGTCTCTGACTACAGAGATAACAACAGTGAAAGTACCTAAGGCAGGTGCCATCCAATTCTTCTGTCACCTAGTAAAAGGGGGAATAAACTATCAGAAACTCAAGAACAAGGAAGTAAGAACAGTGACTCTGGCTCAGCTGCTACTTAAATTGGTCTTGCAAGGGGATCATTCTTATCTTTAGAGCACTCAGTGCACACTGTTAAAGAGGAAGACCTCTTTTTCTGTTTTGTTTTGTTTTTTTTTTTTCCTTTTCCTTTTTCTTTTCCTTTTCCTAATAGGATACACATGCCATTGGCAGGGGATCATGTTTGTCAAAAAGTGAGATAGGAAGCAAAGTTGGTGTAGGAAGCTCTAGCCCACTCTGTATTCTCCCTCACACTGGGAGACAGTATCCTATGTCTGTTTGTATCAGGACTTGTTTTCTTTCTCCAAGCAAAAATGTTCTCCCAGTAGAATTGAGTCATTTTTCCAGATTTCCAGATTGCTGTCAATACTACAACAGCGGTAGCATGGAAAAAGATGGTTAACATCTGGAAGAACTCGGCACTTTTTGTGCAAGGTTGACCTGCACAGCCTCAAGAAGTCCAACACATACTAGACACATGGGTCCTGGGCAGTTTTAACATCTCAAAGATACATTAGGTTTATTATGTTTAGGCTGCAAGCACTATGATAAGGATATGTCATAAGAACTGCTGTTTCAGCAAGTGACATTTGTCTTCCAAAGGTGGAGACAGGAAGGAGAAAGGTCAGAAATGTGGAACTAAAGAATATTGGATTTGGAAGGAGAAAATATTGAAGCAGAAGACTGAATGAGTTTCAGATGGTCACATCACTCAAGAACGAGTTAGGAGCAGCATTCTACAAAAATGACAATAGAAATCTTTTTCCACCAAGTATTTTGTTTATATAATACGCTTAAGGCATTTCAAAATGTCTTTAGAAACATATGGTTACTGTTCTCATGTCCATACTATAAAACCAAGCTATCTTTTTACCAAGACGTGTATTTTTAAGGGTTTACACCAACAGAAAATTGAAGATAACTTATTTTCTTAAAAACTCTTTAAGAAATTTCTAAGATTTTTATTTTCAATCTATTTGTTAGAATGTTATAATCCAGTATCACAATATTAACCCTGTTGGCAAAAAAAGTCTTGCTTTAATAGAAAAAGTTCCTTTTCCTACCAAAAAGCTTATGTTCTTTCTTCAGGATTCTGAACTTCAAATTCACAATATTATTATTAAAAGAACTACATCTTTATTAATGGCCTAGATTGGAAGCTATCCTCTTAGCAAACCATGTAAGCTCCTGTTTAAATCCTGTCTACTTTAATAATACTTAATAACTGTTCCAGCATTTTGCTGAACTGAGGCCTCTTCCAACAAATTCTTAAAAACATTAATGAAAAATTTCTTTTCTTTGAGTCCTTTATAATTGTCTTAATGTCATTTGGGAACCTAATGTTAAAGCTTGGAAGTTGCATTAAAGAGAAGTCATAATTTACTTTAATTTCTTTGCAACTTCTAAAATTGCTTTATTCTCAAAAATGTAGCACACCGAAAACTCCATGATCATATGTCACAAAGATTTTATTGCAACTTGCTTGGAGTGACTGGAAAAGCTTGCTGCTCAAAAGCTAATGAATTCATATGATTTTCATTGATGACAGAGGCCTCGGACTAAACAACAGTGTTTTGTTTCATTAAAAAGATGGATAAATGGCATTCAGAAATGCTATTTAAAGCATGTAGATAAATTTTCTCCTTTTTTTTTTTTTTTTTTTGCTTGTTACTTGCCTGCTTAGACATATCTCATATTTGGATGCATCCGGCGATATATTTTATGCAAAACTATGCATCATTTTGACAGATACTTAGTAAAGAAAGTACACATACCATTTATATAGTAAACCATGAGAGAAAAATCTGTAAGAGCTACAGGTTCATAAGTTCATGAGAAATGTTTTATTACACTAACACACTTGCTTTAAGTCTGTCTAAAATTTCAGCAAACCAGACTTCTGCCCTAAGCTAAGGCTCCTTCGTGATTTACAAATAATGGCAAATCCATGTCTGATATGATTGCTGTAATGGAGACAAACAGGAAGGAGGAATATCTTGGTACTTGAAGAGCTGGAGTAAAACCCACTTACCAGCCAGAAACACAACCCTCTACAGGGCTTGACTAAATTCAACTGAAAGGAGATAAATCACTTTAGTGGGATTTCTGTTGTTTGCAACTCTTTTCAAACCAAGCTATACATTAATAGGACTTTCTTCTTCCAGGCTATTTCTGTATATCATAAATTATTAATGGGTACTGTAAAACTCAGCTATCCATTAAGACCAGACTAAAATACCATTGCAGATTCTGGTATTAGCATACAAAGTCACAGATAAAACTACATCAGCACTTTTCCAGTTAGCATAATTTAAAAAAACAATTTTCAGAACTCAGTATTTCTACTCTCAACCTTCAGAAGATGTTGGCTCATACTCTTTTAGAAGTTCTCATCCTCTCTCCTTTCTCCTTTCCTGACCTTTTCTCTCTTTTTGTCATATGCATTGGCATGTGCACGGACAGAAAAACACACTTGCACATGCTCCTACTGATTTACATAATACAGGACTTCCTTACTGCTCCTTTCGAAAATATCTCTCATGTTTCTTTGATAGTCAAAAGGGTTGTTACTGACCAGCACGTGTTGTTTTTCCCTACAGGATTAGAAAAGACACTCTTGATCAAGCCTTGGGTAAGGGAAAGACTCTTAAATAGCTGAAGTTGTATTAGATAATTTCACAATATGCCACAAACTGACAGACAACTGATACAAATGTCTGTAGAGACATTTTGGCTCAATCACGCCCAATTTATTTGAGGACATCACTTTTTTAAAGCACTATGATACCCTTTTGTTTTCAGAAGTTTGGGTGAAAGCAATCTCCCCCTGCAAACAATTCCCCTCTGAATTAGCAAGAATTGTTAGAGAAAATCTGCAGACAAAATAGGCACTGAGTTTTATTTCAGACATTGATGACTTCCTCTGATTAAAGTTTACCAGCATGTCGTTATTTCACCAAAGAAGTCTTTCCATGACTATGTGCTAGTGTGTTGGTTGAAAAATACTCATTTTTAAAGAGAGGAAGTGTACAAAACCGTCATATACTTTACTATATTCTTCCCAGCAGGAACATCTGCACTCTAAGGGATATATTAACTTTATGAAAGAGATTATATGATGTAGTGCTTATAATAGCAAGGGACTCGACTGTCTGACCTAGAAAATTTCTCTTGCTCATATGTTTCTGTAACTTTTAGGAGACTGACCAGAGAAATTTTACTCATTTAGATATCTGGGTTATGTACAAGATTGCATGACAACTAACTTAACTGCAACATTGCTATTGCACATTCCTCTGCCATTGTCTTGTTTTTCTAGATTGGTCTATACCCTGTCAGTTGTCCTATGGAACAGCACTGTAGAAAAAGAAGAAAAAAAGAAATGACACGAAAATGTATTCTGTCATATTCCATTCAGATTTAATGCAGTTTCCATGTTTTTACCTTAATGTTTTAACTCCTTGCAAATGCAGTTGAAGTCAACAGAAACAGGAAAGCCCCCCCTGAAAAACCATGGAAACATCATTGTTCTTTTCCAGAAGCCACAAAAAGACATACAACATTGAATTTAGGAAAGCAAATATTGAAACTCAGATCTTGAGCAAAAGAGTGTCTGTCAGTTTGGAACATTCAACAGAGAACCTTAGGCAAGGAACAATGTTTTGGCTGGTGACAAACAGTTTAGTTTAGAAACATACTGAAATTACTTGGAATGTGTGATGGGATTTTTTTTACAATTCTGTCAAAACCAAACGTACAACATTACATCAGAAAGCAATTTTTTTCAAATTGAAAAATGACACAAATAACAAGCTATATATTAAACAATGCAGGGTGAAAGGTAGGACTGTTGTTTTGGTTTCTCTAGTGCAAAGTGATTTTTAACTCTCACAGTTTCTCTCCTCACCTACATGGCCATTCCTTGGAAATAAGAAGGAATACTTGTTTTTCTATTAGCAACCGTGATATTTCTGAAGCCATGTTTCTTAAGATATTGAGTAGCAATGGATCTCAGTGTCAATCTTTTTGTCATAATATGGAAGATGAAACACAAGGTGAACTCTCATTCCATTTTTCTTCAGTTTGCAAGCTGTATTTCTGACATGAAATATGAAGCATTTACTAGAAAGAAAGAAATGTAGTTGCCTTTAATTCATAAAAATTGCACTTTTAATATCTAAATTTGTACTGACATGGGTGATGTCTGGTCTTAAATAATCTTTTTTCTTTCATTTATTAAATAGTTGTTGATCTCATTTTCCTCTTAAAGATGATCTTGCTGAAAAACATTTAGTAAACACTGAAGAAAAGGTCTGGGGAGATGCAAGAAAGTCTGAGGCAGATATTTCCCTTGATAACTTGACTAAACCTTTGCCGAAATCTCCTCTTCTAAATATTCTTGGTTAAAATGCTTCATTGTCTATATATCCTTTAAGCAATACTTTCTTTCCTAGTTACGCAAGTTCCATGCCCACCTCTCACCTTGTAAACAATTAATTTTTGGTATGAAACTAAGCGCCACCTCCCTCGTATAAGTTACGTCAGTATGTCAGATTGTGCATGCATGTTGGATTAGTAGAGACATTGTATAAAGTGCTGTGGTTTACTTTTATTTAAGCTACATGCATGTAGTTTCCCTTTAGCCTCTGAAGCTCAGTGGTATTGTGTATTCTGCTGGAGAGGCTAACGTGGCTGGTTGCCATCTTTGGGATAAGGTCCTCATCATTTGCTGTAAGTGAAAGATTGACATGTGGCCTCAATCCATATTTAGTTAAGGATTTGGGATGTCACCAGCTTTCATATTCTTCTACCGCAAACTCGCTGCCAAAATCCTACTTAATGCCCTGTATGAAATTAGTCTCTTTAAAGTTTCATCAATATGATTGTGAGCAATTTCTGTGTGAAGTAGCAAATTTACTGATGCAGATATCTTGCTTTCCGCTCTTCAATGCCTATATTCAAATCCCTTATATAAATATGCCCACACCTAAATCTGTCCCATCTTGTTGATCTGCATGTAAAATTCACACGCTGGCTTCTGTAAATGTAACCCAACCATGAAAGTAATTTGTTCATGAGTCACAGCCTTGCAAACACTGAGGTAACTGCAAAAACATCCCTTGTTAGATTGCAATTAGGGCATTAAATCCTGATATTATTCTGAATTAAGCCTGAGAATAAAATTCTTAAGGGTTTTGTTCTTTTCTGGAGGTTTTTAAGCATTGACTTAGTGGCTTAATCCTGACTGTATGAAAAGACAAGTAAATATAGTTCTTATTTCATCAGCTATTAAAAATAATTATTTCCCTTGCAGTACAGTGGTAAATGTGATCACTGAAATTAGCAATATGAGCAATATAATCAGCTGGGAAGGAAATGCATCTTCTGAAAAGATCCCAAAAAATCTATCTGAACCAAATCTGTACTTTACTTCCTAAATTCTACTTCTGACATTAGTGTTTATTGACTGTCACTTGTCATTACAGTTGGTCTTCTGTGTCCAGGAAGGAAGCAAAAAGTATGGAGCCCAATCTTCAGCATGCAAATTAACCCACTAGGCTTTAGTTTGTCGAAAAGAAAATTAGTATTTGTTTTACATTTCCATAACAAAGCTCTCCCTTTGCACTCAGGCAGTTACAACCTTCCAGAAGCCCATTTCTTTCTTTCATGAAAAAAAAAAAAAAAAAAAAAGTTTTAATAAGAATTTGAAGCAAGGTGATACAGCCTAGCAGGTGGTTGAAGAGAGTGCTTTCTAACTATGAGGAGCAGCAGGAAAAAGTTATAGAAATATTTGCTTACATATGTAAGTAATACAGAGAGAACTTTAGTGTTGCAGCCAATGGGAGAAAAAGTCTGTTTCCAGATAGTAAGAGAGAGAAGGTAGATTAGGGAGATCAGGGAGACAAGGCTGTGAGACACTCTTATTGAAGAGTAAGAGTTTGTATTTGACATGATAGAGGAGGTAGAGACAGTGATAGTATGGCCAAACCAGCCATAGTCTAGAAATAATCTTTGATGAACCCTTAAAATAAATTACCTGAAATATGGCTGCAAGTAGTTTACAACAGTTTTATCACTGGCACAGTGATACACTGGCACATTAGAGAACCATACACATGGAAGAGGGAAAAACTTTTAACTCAAACACAGTGAAAAAATATGGTAGTTTTAGTGGAACTGCATAAGACTAACACACTACATGTGGTTGCATATCTGTTTCTGACTATTTGTGGGACAGAGGGCAGTGTGGTTCTGCTCAGAGTACGCCTTCAAGTATTCTGGCTATGGAAGAAGCTATTCTTGTGCAAGTTTAGGCAATGCATGAAGCAATGTTCATAGGTCCTTATAATCAGTGTCAGGTTTTTTGTGCTGAACATATTACACTGACACCATTGTATGATAAAAATGTTTCCTAATAGCAATGCAGACTTTCTTTAATGAATCCCCTCCCTTCTAATCCCAACCCATGTAAAATAGCTGCATATGATGTAGAAAGATCATCCTTGGCATACACATATGGTATTGCAAGAATCTGGCACATTATGTTTCATTGCATTTAAGCCAGATAGCCAGAAGTAGCCAGAATTTTCATTTGGATACTGTCCAACCATTGTTAATCATGAAAGACATGGTACAACAAGTTGGCATTCGTATATGTGAATAATGGAATATTTCTTTAATTATGTACAAAAATCCTAAATGAACTAGTTTTCTCTCCTTATAAAGTGCCCCTTGTGCATCTGTTCCAACTCCCACTGAAGTCAAAGGAAAGCCTCCCATTGATTTCAGTGGAAGTCAGTTGAGTCTTATGAAATTCTGTTGCATGATGGCTCCTGACTTCCTTGAAGGCTGTTGCAAATTTGCTTTTTACATATAAAATGCTTGCCTCACAACCTGTAATTCCATAAAGCTTGTTCTGAGGACTGTTAGTTACTTAGCACCAAAAAGAAAAATATATTCGTACAGGACAGACCAGCTTTAGAAAACGCATTGTAGCTGTCCCAGAATTAGAATTAAGAGTCCAGAAAAATGCAGAAAAACCCTGCTGTCTTATATGAGACTGGAGAAAAAACATTTAGTGCTTTTTCAGGGGTATGTGAAGAACATTTATTTGAAAAACCCTTCCCTTCCAATAGACTGATATTATGCCATTGTTAAAAGCTAAGCTAAGAATTTTGAGAAATGTTGTTGAAATAAGTTATAGAAAGATTCTTTTCTACAGTTAAAATATATACTTGCAAACCTTAGTATCAGTGATATTTTAGTATATTTTCAGACTTCATTGCAGAATAAATGCATTTCACAACTTCAAAACATGAGGAATATAATAAAATTTGTTCGAAGGTCCTAAACTAATTGTCTTCACGCCTTTAAAAGTGCCTCCTTTTGTATTTGATCCAATTCTCATCACATCCAAAGTTTAAGTGGTATCAAAGATGGATGCAAACTGCATACTATTTGAGACATATAGGTTTAAGTAGGTGTGTAAATGATACATAGGTAGAAATAAGCCAAAAGACTATAAAAATCTTTACATGGTTTTGGCAAACTATTGTTATCAGTGTATTCAGGAGCTCTTTGGCTACCAGTTCCTTATGTAAGGGACTAACTTCTTTCTAGCACTTACTGTTAAGACTATTTTGTCTTATGGGTTGACCAAACAGTTATCTTTACTTTCTTCTCCCTTTCGATGTCTATGGAAAGCGCACAGAATCTCTTCAAGGTTTTCTATTATTTGTCTAGTCTGAGAAGTGTTTTTGCAATGTCTCCAAACAGTTCCATCAGTAAGCACTTGAGAGATTGGGGGTGGGGGCGGGGGACTGGGGATACAGGACCAAAACATGCAAGTGAATGTAAGTTAGATATTCTACTGAGGTACTGAAAGAGCAAGGAGCATGATGTGTGGGAAAAGAGAATAGATACGGCCTACAAAAGAAAATAGTATTTATTTTTCTTTTTTTGAAGAGGAAAGGAATAGCTTATATAGCCAGGTCTTCCAGGGGCAGCAGTTTTCAGTACAGAAAGTGAGATTCCTCCTGACCTTCTTCTCTCATACAGCACTAACTCATTTTGTTACAATGTTTTTATTTTATGATTATTTTTTTTTGCAGCATATGATTTTAGTACAAGCTACAAAAAGGATTTTCCACAACAAACATTTTGTTTGTGTCTCCTAGACTGTAGACCTTCCCTCTCACCCTAGGAATAACATTTCTCCCTGTATTTTTGAGTTGTGAATGGAACAGATACAAAATAACCTAGCAAATCGATTAAAATGCCAGAGAGTTGGGGGTACTAAGTGGAGACAGAGGCCTAGTAGATTTTCCCCTGTCAACCGCTGATGATGCTGATATCTGAATCGTACCCAGAAGTTTTATGGGAGAATAAAAGTGAATCAGGGCCGAAGCCATTCCACTGACAATTCTGATAGTGTAAAAACACAGAGGATCCAGTTCCAGCACTGTTGCCTGGCATTGCTCAACTTACTTATATAGCTGTAGTCCTTATGTACTGGACCTGTTCCAAAATCCACTGCAGCTAGTGGAAGGATTGCCATTCATTCTGCTTTTCTTTTGCTACCCTTCTGCTTCTACTATTACATTTCCTTCTTCATGCAATAGCATGGTGAGAGGGAAATAAAAAATGTCATATTATGAATTATCACACTTAATATAGTGCTTTTATATTGCACACCCATAAACCAAATAATCTCTTTGTGTCTCCTCTCATCTTGTCACAATAATGGCAAGGAAGCCAAATGAGTGCGGGGTGTAAGCTAAGACTTTCTACCTACATCAGTGCCAGTCCTAACTCTGATAAGAGGTTCTAGCCACTATTACACTTAAAATTACAATAATTATTAGTTTAACCAGTACATCTTCTGTGTTCCTTACTATCTTATGAGGACTCAAGTTTGTTGGGAAAGTCACAAATGTTACTAACACAGAAATGGTACAACAAATACCTAGAGAGATAAAATTACATTTTAATCCTACACTGATAACTTCCTCACGTTCTATGTTTCTTATTTTAAGGATAGGTTCTGTATAAATTAATTAAGTGGAAAAGAGACTAGAGATTTGGAGAAATTTACTCTCCAGAGAGTGACTGTAAGAATCTGGTTTGGACTTCCCAGTTATTTTGAAGACTTCACATTTTGTTATTTGAATTCAATTATTAGTACTTTGTTCATAGAAAATTTCCCTGCTGTACTAGCTTTCAAGGTTTTTATTTTAGTTCCTGTTATCTTTCCCTTCCAAACATTTCTTCCTCCTTCTCTCCTCACTGAGAAGAAGAGAAGGAAGAGAGGAAATAGATGTATGTCAAAAATGTGCTGCTATCTTCAGGGAAATTCTGAGAAACCACTGTTAGAGGAGGGGACAATCTTGTGTCATGCATGGTATTGTACACTCAGCAGCTTGGCAGTTTAGAAGCTTCCCCATTTCACCAAACATGAGCAATGGAGAACTCATATCGGAAATAACTAATAATATGCAATAATTTACAAATATCTGGTTTATATTGTACTTATTGCTTGAATCAATCATGAACTCTGTGACATCACTATATTCTGGAAAGAAAGCTCATAGTATCTCTTCTTATTCTTTTCTTTCAAGACTGAACTTTCTTAGTTATCTTCTATCTTAGCGGTCTCTATCTTCTTACCTTAGCAGTCTACTCCACTCTTGTGAGACCCCACCTGGAGTGCTGTGTCTAGCTTTGGAGTCCTCAGCACAGGAAGGACATAGACCTGTTGGAACAAGTCCAGTGAAGGGCCACAAAGATAATCAGAGGACTTGAGCACCTCTCCTATGAAGACAGGCTGAGAGAATCTGGAGAAGAGAAGGCTCCAAGGAGACCTTATAGCAGCCTTCCAACACCTAAAGGAGGCCTACAGGAGAGATGGGGAAGGACTCTTTATTAGGGACTGTAGTGGTAGAACGAGGGGTAATGGTTTTAAACTGAAAGAAGACAGATTTAGATTGGATATCAGGAAGAAATTCTTTACTGTGAGGGTGTTGAGGCACTGCAACAGGTTGCCCAGAGAAGTTGTGGATGCCTCATCCCTGGAGGTGTTGAAGGCCAGGTTGGATGGGCTTTGAGCAACCTGGTCTAGTGGGAGGTGTCCAGGCCTGATGCAGGGTGATTGGAACTGGATGATCTTTAAGGTCCCTTCCAACCTGAATCATTCTGTGAGTCCATGATTATGTCTGTTAAATTTCTCCAGCTCCATGACTAGTCTTAAATATACTGATTGCAGTGTTGCAAATCACAGCAGCCCACAATCAAGTTTCCCAACTTTTTTTTTTTAATGTCATTCCCTAAAGTATACCAAAGATGAGGGAAAAAATATAGAAAAGATGAGGAAAATAATGTTACTGTTTATTTTGCCTTCTGTTTCTTAAAGGTTACTGTTTTTTCAGCGCAATGAAGCAGACCTCTTTAAACAAAATTAATAGAATATTTGTTATTGTTCAGGTCCTGAGCTGCATAATAGGGTAGTTAAAACATATTAATCATTTTATCTTTGGTCTTAGAGTACATTACATATAATCCTAATCTAAATCTAAATCAATCTGTGTAATTCTTAGAATTTTTGTTACATGAGCTTAAAATTTCATGGTTTGTAAATGTTGGGATTTTATAAAGGCCTAATGACAACTTATCACAGCATGATACATACTACGGTACAGGAAATCAAAAATGCCAGCACTGTACTTGAAGAATAGCTAGGTAGTAAAACCATGATGATGTATTTATTCCATGGATAAAACTCTGCCTAACATTCCAAACTCTACAGAATAAGATGAATATCTTTTTGAAAACAGTGTTACCTAGAAGAGTACCCACACACGTGGAAGGAAAGTTTCTGCTTTCTAATCATTGTTCCCCCAGTAATTTGCATTGGAAACTAAAAATGCTGCATAAACTTTTTCACCCCCTCTACTCTCAGCCTTTAAAAGAATACTAATGATTCAGAAAACAGCTATTCAGTAGAATTTTTCCCCAAAAATGGCTTTCCTTTTTTAAAGTGGAAGGTTTCTGCCCCAGGAAGGGTAACTGCAGTGAAGAATTGAGTGTTGACTTCAGAACCTCTGTCTCCAAGAGTGACAACAGAAAATTCACACGATAATGATAATGCTTCCACTTCACAGTTCTGAAAAGGGGCAAAAGAGTATTCCCTGCTTCCCACAGATTCCCTCTGTATTTTCAATTGAGACCATAGATTTAGAGCAAAGAGCTCTAAATGCTACCTAATGCAACATTGATATAATTTCAAAGAAACGCAGAAATACTGATGACAATGATGATATTGTATGAAGATATGGAAAAAAAAAATCTTGCCTGACTTCCAGCTTGACCTCAGACCTGTCTCATCACCGTTATACTGTCTCATGATCTGGACTCTTTGTTGGACCTGGCCACTGTCTCTAAGTCTGTCCCGCTTGCCTTGCTGCATGGGACTGGGTCCCAGCTGACCATACTATCTCCCTCAGCTCCTGTCCCTTAAGGAGCAGCTGGCCCTCAGTGAGAGTTTGTTTGCCAGGTTCCAAAATAAGTTCAATCTTTACTTTCAACCTAACAAATTAAAAGGTATAATTTTTAAGTCAGACTTGTAAATTTATGGCAGAACAAAAATAAAATTAATGGGTAGCACAGTTAAGCATTCACTTATTTTGCATTTTGAATTAGCAAGAGATACTGGAGCTTCACTTCAGGTTTTCAATACAGGCAGAAAAAAGCTTTGTTTAATGAACCTTACAGAATAAAATATGGCTGTGGTGTGTATTGATATAGAGCTACCACCCTGGTGACTTCTCATTCCCTATGTATGATTTAAAAAACATACCTAGGCATATAAAAAGCTGGTTGGTTTTTTTTAATTCAGATTTTGTATGTTCTTGTGTTTCATGGGCATATTTCTTTTGTTCTTTTTGAAATTTTTAATTTAACTGTTGGCTATAACTGTGCCTGAACATTTGAGCACAGAAAGGAATAAAATTTGATGTGCAGGTAAATTCCTGAACATCTTGATCTCTCTCAGAGAGGCAGTGATATCAACATCACCATAAACTCTCTAGAAAGCTTTTGGTGACAAAGAAAATTAATTGAGTTTTCTCCCTAAAAACAGAGGATATAAATAGTGTGGAAGCATCTGAGATATTTTCCAGCTGCTGAGCTATACAAGTATTTCACAACCTTGGATGAAGTTCATGTTATCTAAACAGCAGTGTTATTATGGCTGATTAATCTTATCCTTGATATTCAAACAGACTCGAGAGTGATTTTTTCCTCCTACTTCCAGGCAACACTGTTCCACAGTATAGAATGCACATAAACACAGCCTACAAATGACTTCTTGGTATATAGGTCATTATTACTGCATCAGACAATCAGGTGGGGTAAATTATTGTGCTAGTTGCATACTGTTACATTCCTATCAAAAGCTGTGACTTGAGTTTCTGTTATTCTTTTTATTTCCTTATTATCGGAATATAAACTCAGTAACTGGATGAAGTCAGAGTTCTGGGAAATGCTTATGGTGGGACAATTTATTGGCCAAAATCTTATTGTTTGTTAAAAGCAGACAAGGAAATTAGTCAGAACGTACTTGATTCATTCAAGCTCTTCATTCAATGGAATCCCATAATCTCCTCCAGGAGATGTTTTCTCCAGAACAGAGACATTGAGATGGCTAAAGCTAGGTGAGGCTAGTCCTACCTGTGGTGTTACCCCAACAGGCACATATGCTGATGCTGTGTTGCACTGGCATTTACAATAAAAATATGTCTGTCTTTCTTGAGCTTTTTAAATAGAAATCTTTGAACTGTAACATGGAATCCAGATTGCTTATAGGTTTATTTTCATAGAAGACTTACTAGATAGAGAAAGGGAGTGTAAATGTATAAAGGAAAACCAGATGACCATCTGTATATTGGATCAGTGTGGTTCACTTTTAAATCATGATCTGGAGAAGCCATCTTGTTTGCAGAAAACCTTTTTCTCATTTTCAGATTATTGCTCCCACACTAAATTCTAATCAAGGAAGTCTTTTCACTGAAAAAAATTAACAGTACTGGGCCATGTTCTTGGTGCATTCAGCTAATGAATGCCAGTTTCCTGAGAGATGTCATCTAACTTGAAGAAGTTTAACTGGAATTTGTACAAAGTTTTGGCATAATCAACACAGACTAGATTAGTAGTCATCATTCTGAAAGTATAGTTCTTGGTTTTGGAGAAGAAAAATAATACAATTGAGACACAGACTGCACAAGACTTTTTTAAAATGCATTGACAAAGCCTTCCTCTCCTCTTTCCCCAAAATGAGCTTTGGTAACTATTCATTGCCAATCAACCTGATATATGTCTTGAAGTATTTCTAATAAGCAAACTAAAGATCTAAGATATACAGGCCTATACTATGACTAAGAAGTAAATATTAAGTAATCTTATTTTTTAGGGGCACTCTTTTTTGTCTTCCTGCAAATTTCAAACAAATTCAACTTCTCTGAAAAATAGATTTAAGGAAAAATATCTGATTTTTCTACAGAAAAGTAACAGGAACTAGTATACCAGCAATTGACACTGTTGCAAATTTAAAGACAAGATGACAGCAGAACATACAAGTAGAGCCCTTTGAAAAGTTTTTGGCCTGCATTAAGCTGCCTTTTAGAATCAATTAAAAAGCATTCAAATCTTCCTTCCTCAGTATTTCCTAGTCAATTTAGCAGAAACAAAGCCACTCTTTTACAGCAAACAAGGGAGGATGGTATGCATGGAGGAGGAGCTATAGTCACATACAATGATTAACAAATGGGCTATGCTAAAAGATGTCAGGGCTATGATTGCATAGAACAATAAAAAACTGCAAAATGTCATTAATCTAGAAATAAGAAAAACTTCAATTGTTCTTAAAATAGTGTCTGCAGTCAATGTTGGCTTCTGCTGTTGCAAATAAAGAAGGCAATTTGTGATTTTTATTATGCTGCAAATGTATCACATAGTTAAGGACGAAATTTACTGAGTAGTTCCTTTAAAGTTCCTCCAGGAAGCAATACAACAGAAGGAAAATAAAGAAAAAAAAAGGAAAAAAAAAAAAAAAGAAATAAACTCCTTCTCTAAGAAAGCCATTCCACCCTGTTCTCTGTTTTTGTGAACAGACTTACTGAGGCCAATGAAAAGGTCTTACTTATTTGTATATATATTTCCTTTAAGTTTTTCAGAACAATAATGCAACATAAAATCCACCAGAACTAATTCATCCAGCTTTTTGAGACCTCCCATTATATAAAGCAATCCTTTCAGATAGGGTAACCTCTCATCAACATCTTATATTTAAAAAGTTCCCCAAGTGGGTTTGCTATCCAATAAAAACACTGCTTCCTAAGACCTAAAACGATCAGCCTGATACAAGTCTAGATCAGAGTGTTCTGACAGACCAGGACACAACTATTTGGTCAGCTCCCACACCTGTACGAATAACTAAATTGTGTGCCAAAATGTTCTCTGAGGTCCACAAGCATGGAACTGCCCAGGTCTGTTAAATTCTTCTGCTTTCTGAAACACCATGGTCACAACCAGGCTGCCAGCTGGAAACGGTCCCTAAGCTGTATGAATACCCATGTCTAAGCCTGGGAAATGGCCAGCAAATTGAGAGGTGCCCTGGCCAAAAAACATGTAAAAGTGTAAACAGGTGAGTTTCAGTGCCTAGGATAATTCCCTGTTACTCCTTAATTTACAAGTACCTCATAATTGTAACATGCAATGACTAGTAAATCCCTGAGAGACAGACAAAAGAGAGGTAATATGTAGGTTTATGTACATACAGATTGATGAGGGACATTCAAGTTAAGAAATAAAAAGTTTCCTGGAAGTATCAAAAGCAACTGTCTCAGGGCAGTTATAACACTATATTTAGCACAGCTCTTTTGTGTTAAATGTTCTTGATTGGACCATTTCCTCCTCTGTAGATGAAGCTTTAATAATATGGGAGCAATAATAAAAGGATACGCTCATTTTCACACAGCATCAGTAAACCAAGATAGATTATTACATCTGCACTTTAAGTCTGTAATTAGAAACCAGGACTGCTTTCACCAGAGTCAGTGAGAATTTCATTAGGACTGATGTTCATACTCAAGAACACATCTGAAGAGGTGTTGTTGCATGAACTGCTTAAGCCTATCTGAGATCATGCTGCCTCCAAAAATGGGGAGCAGTTCAGGCACTTCAATTGCACCAGCACTAGCCTCTGCTTTTATTAACTTAAAAATAATATTAACTACCAGTAGATAATTAATCTGATACAGTTGATTGCATATTGAGGAGCAATGTAATTCTGGCATAAGTAGGATGTCAAGATCACCCCTTTTATGATTAAAGACACTAATGAAATCACCTCTGATCTTATCTTCACTTTGATCTTCTCTTATTAGTAAATGTAGTCCTTTCTACATGGACTATATAGAGCAAAACTCCATTTTAGCAAAATATTGTAAAGGAGTACAAAAAAAAAAAGACAGAATGTTATTGTAATTTGACCAATTAAAACACATTCGTAATCAATGTTGATTTTATTGACACTTGACCAAATAAATAAAATTTGCAATCAATATTGCAAACAGAGCTTCAAGTAACATGACATATCTATGACTAATACTTTTTTAATCCTTGGTCTTAAAATATTTGTTACACAATTGACAGGGAAGGTCAATAGTAACTTGCACTATACATACTCAGGTTTGAGACATAAAACAAGAATTCATAAACCCAGTATAAATGAAAATGTTTAACTTAAGTTTGCTGCATCTCTGCTCTACCCTATGGAGGCAACAAAAGAAGACTGAAATTTTAATTGGTCCAATAAAGTTGACTTGTATTATGGTAAAGGAACATAAAAGCTAGATCAAAGCCAGGCGGCCTAATGGGCCTGTCAGTATCAACACCAAGACAGCGGTAGCAGCCCCCGCAGCCGAGCAGTCAACACCAGGAATGCAGGTTGCCATATGCAAGGGAATCCTTTAAGCACTTCTATTTATTGGCTTGCAAGGACCTTCATCAACTGAAGCTTCATCAATGTCAAGTACTCTTTAGAGACATAGGAAAAAGCGTAACACATGGGAAGGGTGGAAAGAAAAAGATCATTCTTTCCCCTATGTGTAAATGTTGAAATGGGGTTTCCAGAATTCTTTCTCATAAATTCTTCCATTCATTTTGTAATCAGGTTCTGAATGACTCTATTAAACTTTGTGCTATCTGCTGGTTCTGTCTTGTTTTACAATGATTTATATGTGTAAGTTAAAAACAAAGTAAGATGGCAATATATCCCTGGCAGGTAAGTAGGAAAAGGAGTGTACTTAAACACCACAAAAGTTTCCTTCATTCTAAAACAAAGAGAAAGACAGTTCGTACATGAAGTACCTCTTCTTCCATTTCTTTCAGTGAGGTCATCTCCTTGTTGACTAAATCTTGCTTCTAAGAATCTGCTTGGCTCTGAACTCTGAAGTAGCCCTGCCTTCTAGACTGCAGAGATACTTTGAATGAGTTCTGGAAATCACCCTGCTGTGGGAGCCTCTAACACTGGTATGTCGACCTACCTAAGGAATTTTTAGGATCCCTGTTCCCAAAGCATGGCAGCATCTCATACCACCTTCCAATACAGGAGTACTGCAGTTGTCATTTTACTGATGGGCAAAACCTTTCCACAGAAGTTCCTTTCCACTAGGTCAGGCAAGAAGTCTGCCACAGAATATTAAGCTAACTCAGGCACATCTGTGGTTAGTGCTCCAGTGCCCAGCTCCCAAGCTTTTGCTAATGAATTTGTAAACATCTCTGAACCCTCTACCTCCTGTGTATTCTATGCAGATCAACTGCATGAAACCCATCTTCCATACAGTGGAACTAAGTCCAGCTTGAGATATAAGGGATCTGGACGGATTTCTAAGGCTACGTCTATATTGCTAAATAAAGCCAGGCCAAAGAGTAACCTCAAACACTGGACCCATGGTTGTCCACATCACTTCATTATTGTCTTGCTCCTACATCTGTTTTGGATCATTCAAAGCAGCTTTCTGTAAGATCTCTCTTCTCCAGGTGGAACTAGTCCTGAACCATCCACACTGGCTAGACACCAATCCCCAGCTCTCTTTGACTTTACATTTAGACAAAACCTCAGTGACCAGTTACATCTTGATAAACAGCGTTATCTGAAATGTCAGGAAAGTGTATTAGAGACCATGCTCCACTCAGTAAGATAATAAGGACAAAATTCTGGGGATTTCTCCTCCCAGACCTAAGGTCCACAAATATAACAAAATGCTTGATAGTATTATATGGCCTTACAGTGCTAATACAGCCTCCTTGGATGCTTCTCACCTCATGCGAAGGATTAATCCATTTCCCTGCTGCAAAATGTGTTTTGTTATTTCTCCTTAACAAAATCAGTCACATCCCAAAGCTCATCCTGTATAGTTTCAGCAGCCAAACCTCATGCTTCGTTACTGTACAAGTGTCTGTTGTAAGCAGCACTTTCCAGTCCCCGAGTCAGATGAGATGCTGCAGCTGCAGCAAGACTGCAGGCTGAGTGTATACAATCTCCACATCCCAGTTTCCTTGCAAAGCAAAACTATACTCACAGCCTAGGTAGGAGCAAGAGCAAATTCTAATCAAAGGGCAATCTGGAAAATTGGTAGATCAGGACTTCAGTCTGCACCAGAGCATGCAACAGAAAAGAAATGTGAATGCAGCATTATAGAACTCCAAATATTGAGAAGTCTGGTAAAGCAACCACAGGGAGAAGTGATAAACTCTTAGTGTGTGTGACAAACTACATCTTATTTGTGGAACACATATTTATACCTATTTTGCAGGCAATTTCTGCAGTGCTCTCAGAGCTCCAGATTAAGATCCTCCTAGAAACACAGATTGTGCTTGTTATCTCTCTCTTCTAGGGTCTGGCACTGTTGTGGAATTAAAAAAAAAATAGTAAAATGTTTTAGTGTTTATAATTGCAGCCAAGCCTTCATCATAAAACAAAAACAGCAAATGAGAACAGTACCAAAAATCCAGAAGAATAAGTGAAGCATACGAATATCTTTCTGCTTTGTTTTGAAGTGACACCATTATTCAACCACTGAGAATCTACAAGGAGGAGGCTACCAAATGGAGAAAACAACAGAACAGGCACAATGTTTGGAATTACCAAATGCAGGACAAAAAAGTAGAGCAAAGGGAACTAAAATCACAGATGGATGTAAAGCAAAACCAACCCTTATGAATAAGTTGTTCCAGCGTGCAGAGTCCTAAGTGCTAGAGCCAGCCTTGGCTAAAATACACAAACAGAGCAGTCATTGGAGTTCTTCAACAGTCAAGTCACTTGGAAAAACACAAGCAGCTATAAATCAAACAAGCCACGTGTTTGTGGGTATATTTCACATAGAGGGTGCATTGAGATAGACCTGCAAGGACATGATTACAATAGCCAAGAAACTATGCTTTTTTCTTTTTTTCTTTTTTAATGCTTGGAAAGCACCTAGAACTTTGTGATTGCAACCCAAAAGCTCATAGGTACAATAACAACAGTGAATGTGTAAAGACTAAAAAGGATAGCCAAGACAAAGAAAATGAAAAGAAAAGGGGGGGGGCAGATTTGAAACACTTGTTATAGCACATAATTATGCAATTTAATCAAGGTAAGCTAACTGAAACTAGATTTACTCTATAAACAGTTAAATAGCACCGGAGCTCTCTCAAAATCAAATCAAATTTGGATTTCTACAAGGCTGTTAACATTGGCACATAAATATGGAACGAACAGTGACAGGCTCATTTCCACTTCTGGGCTGTGAGTGTTGATAGCTGTATAGGTCTGATGGATAACTGCAGGTATAGGATAAGAAAGTAAGGAAAAATAATTATTACAAGAAATCACACGATAGTCCCCAGAATAATAGATTAACCTGAAAGGAAAACTTGGCAGGGCACACTCCCATAGCTATGACAACAAGGCAGATATCAGGAGACTGCTGTTGTAGTACCATCACTGCTTTGATACAAAGGCTACACTGCAATGACAAAATTCAAGACCAGAGGTACAAAGCTGATTGTTAGTGAAAGCACATGAAAATCAAGTAACCACAGCAAAATTACAATTCAATGAATTCTTCAGCAGGTGGGACAATAAGTGCACACTGACATATGTCACTCTACCTAGTACAGGTAAAACAGAAGAGGTATGGGTATTGACAACATAATATGTCATGACAACATAATATAATGCTTCAGATTGTATTAGACTACTTTCTACAGTGTCCATAAAGTGATGAAAGCTCACTAGGCACAGCAGTGTGCAATGAAAACCCTCCAGGATCCTAAAGTTGTGAAAAAGGTGCTGATCTGGGTTACAACAAACGCTCCATCCTACCACCAGAGCTCTACTGCTGAGCAAAGCCTAAAATGAGACACGACCAAACTAAAGTGCAGCAAGAACATGTGTACAGGCAACTTTGAGCCTAGAATGAAGTATAAGAGTCTCAGTCACTTTATTACAAAACATTATAATCCTATCATCTGCATTTTTTCACAACAGTATGGAGTTTACAGCACTCACACTGCAGATGAGAAATCTGGGTTCAGCTCCTTGTTCAGTCTAAGAGGATTTAAACCTACATCTTTTACCTCCAAGGCAGCTGCACCAGTTTTTAGACTAGACACGCTCTATCTTATCCTTAGTCATCCACTGAAATCAAGAGCTGAAATCCTGTCATACTTAATTTAGTAGAAGCGTTGCAACTGAATTCTAGCAGCCAGGGCATCATCTGAGTGGTCTCCACATCAGGAGTCAGAAAGATAAAATGGAAGCTTCAGTCAAAGTAACTAAACAAAGTTAGTCTCATTTTTCAATTAAAACCGGAAAGCTCTGTTCTGTATTATATTATGCAGGGAGATGCCACCAAACTGGAGTACAAAACCTTCCCTTTGTTCATACAGCTGAACTGTGCAGGTTACTCTCAAGACTTTAGAAGAACCCATGACAAAAATGTCATTAAAATTCATTGCTTACTAACCCTTATCTGTGCCCATTCCTCCAGATCATAATGCTCTATCAAATTACCAACTTTGATTGTTGAACTTCGTTGTTTAGTTCTATTAAAGCATGACATATATAGCATGATAGATGAAAAAATGCCTGTATTTTTGTCATTGATTTTTTTAATCTATTCACAGAGCAATTACTGTGGTCGATGAGCCACAATAGCAACACAAGTGTGCATGCCATCCTAACATTCTAGATATGTAATTTCAGATCGTGAAACCACTAGCTTTAGAAATCTAAACAGGCAATATTTGGTAAATGCTTGGAGGGTTAAGAGGAAATCTGGCATGTTCTAGAAAGCGTTGTTAGTAATTCAAAGAGAGACGCTTGGATATTTGTGTTTGAAAAAAAGTGAGCATTCTTTGTAATGAGATGTTTCCACAAGAATGGGTGCAATGTTTAATATAGGTCAAGAGCCCATTTTCTCTCCTCTTCCTGGAGAGTTCCAAGAAAATTAAAGATTTCAATCTGACTCCACCAGAAAACGATAGTTTCTGAATAGCAGCCAGAAAGTTCACGTTTGCCAAAAAATAGAAAATTATCTTTATAGTCCAAATATAACAGAAACTATGAAGTAAGTTCTGATAAATCCTATTTCAAGATCTTAAGTGATCTCTGGGTAACATTTAGAGGTTGTGCTCCTGTTTGTTATTTTTTATCAGAAATAATTTGTATTAAGTATTGTTTCTGGGCGCCAAAGAGCTTCTTTTCCATGACCAAAGCATACAATAGCAGTGATGTTACTGCATCGTTCTTCTTGTTCTTACCCTTCCGTGTCTTTCCTTTATCCATGAAAACAACATACTCTACATTTCTGTTTTCCTTTAACAAAACCCAGGCTTAACCCCAATTGTTGTCATGTGCCTTGAATTCAGTTGGTACTGCTTTTGTTTTTCTTGGACCTAGCAAAAGCTAAGCATACTGAAACATAGCTTATTTCATGTCAAAATATATTGTGCTACACATACTAGCTGATCAGGAGTTGTTTTCTCTAAACACTGAAAAGCTTTCCTCTTGTTGTTTCAGGATATTTCTAAAACGTGTCTCTGAGCTTAGGGCTAGGGTTTGATTAATGCATGATTTCCTCTTTAAAATTAGAAACAGGAATCATGAGTGATGGTTAATAATTTTCATTTGCTCTTCTGCTCTGTTTTCCAAGTAGTCTAATTAAGGCCTGGTTCCCAAGCTTGATTAGGCTTCTTTTACATCTGACTGCAGTTTGCAGATAGTGCTTCCAGGCAGGAACTCATGCTTATTTGCAGTAAATGGGAACAATCTGGGAAGGAACAAGAAGATTGTTTTTTTGGGTGTTGGGGTTTTTTTTCCCTCCTTTAATTAGAGAAATTGTAGCGTCTCTTGCAGAAATCAACATCATTTAACTATAAATGTCAGAAGTGGAGACACAGTAATGAGGCCCCAAGTCACATTTGCTGAACTGCATGTTGTAGTCATGCCATTAGAGACAGCTGGTTTGCACTTTTACCAAGTCTGTTGGATTGCAGGGCAGTCAGTCTGTGCCGTCTGAATTTCACATGTACCATGAGAGTTGTAAAAGGTCTGTACAAACATCCTAGTTAGTCACTAGGTCACTGACCTGGTGCCTCCTCAGGATGTTGAGCAGTGCTGCCTACGCATCCTAGCAGTGGGGAAGATGCCTCTCCTGCTGCCTAACAACTATCCCAACAGCAATTCCTGAAACAAGTTCCCGTGCTCCTTCCTTCCATATGGTACTATACACGTGGCTATATGTGATCCGCAACGCATGCTTCAAAAACTTGCTCAGTTCTCAGAAAAAGAGAAAGTTCCTCCCCCCTACTTTTGCCATACAGTTTCAGGACACATCTCTTTGCTAACCCCAAGGACTTGTCCTCAGTCTCTGCAGTGGCACAGCTCTCAGCCGGGTGTTCCATCCCATCATACAGTGCTCTCAGAAAGTGGAGCACCTCTGCTCACCGTGCTCCTCTGGCTCCTTCTTGATCACTGTGTAACGCTTCCGGTAGTTTTTAAAATCTGTTTGCCAGTACGGTGTATCAAAAAGATCAGAAGCACTAGCATGCTTTTAATTACACATACCTTTCTTTAGTAAGTTCCTTGTTCTGACACAGACACGTTTTCTACATTATTGTTAATCCTGTACGGGTTTGTTGGTTTTTTTCCATGCAGCATCTTAATACAGTTACTGTGTGCTGATAGGGAGAAGAAGAGTTAATGTAAGTACCTTTTTTTTCCTACAAGGGACTTGTTTAAAGGATAGATGCACTTTAAAATAGTTCTATTGGTCACCAAGCACTAAAGCTGTTAGTAGCAGAGGAAAATCCCACAATTTACAGATGATAGCTTTCTGATTCAGCACATCTTATTACTAATTATAAATTCATGCTGTAAATTTAATAAGCTTTTGGTGTAAATAAATATAAACATTGTCCATATTAACTAGATCTAGATGATACAAACAGTGTCTGTATGCTTTCCCTAAAAGGGATGTTCAACTGCAAGATCTAGATAATGTTATTTCTGATGACAGAAAGAGACTAGGACAGATTCAGAGGCATCACATCCCAGAGGTAGCTCACTTCATGGCAAGCGCTAGAGTGCAGTGAGCATGATATGATGTAAGCATTGAACTAAAATAAGGTTTTGGAAACCTTATTTTAGAAATAGAGCTTTGACCTCAAGATAATTCAAATCACCACTTTCTTTCCAGTACCAAGTTACATTATTTCAATGCACAGTTTCAATGAAAGACAGAGGCAGCCTCAGTTTTCTCCTTTCCTCCCTCAGGGAAGTGGTAAGAATACTCTCAGAGAAAGAGGGAGATCAGGACCCTGTTTCCCATGCAGTTTGTGCATTTGATCCAATAGCATAAACCGTAAGATAGGCATACTGCCTCGGTCCAGTAATCTATGGGCCAAATTCTCCTTTCTTCTTTACAGGATACAGATCAAGCTATTTCTTGATTCTCGACATCATCACCTGTTATCTGAATTGAACTCAAGGCTGTCTGGATGAGGTACGTTTAAGTGTACCTAACAAATGAAAACTCTTCTGTGAATTAGGTGAAGCATAAATGAAGTGTAAACTAATCACTTGGGCACTCATTTTTCTCACCCAGGTGAAGGCCATCCTTGGAAAGAAACTGTGTTTCTTTCTCCAAAACAGAAGCACTATTAGGTTTTTAAAGAGTCTCTAATGGTTACATACTGCTTGTGAGAAGGCAATAAGAGATATTCTATAACATTTAGGTATCTGAAAACCACCAAAGTCATAAGCTAGATAGAATTAGACATTCTGAACATGGCCAAAAAAATTCTCAAAATGCAATCTGGCTAAGAAACATCACTGTTACCTTAGCCTCACCTTCCTTTTTCTTTCTTATATTTATTGCTTCACTTCTCTTTCTCCACATAAATACATATTATTTATTTGTATGAAAAAAAACCCAATTTAAATGTATTTTTTAAAAATTTCAAAACAAAACTACAGAGCTATTCCACTGTATCTGTGCACAGAAGAGGGAGAACAAATTTTATTACATATCTCCATACTTATTGATTTATTTTGGTTAAAGAACAACATGACTGCCATGACAAGGCCATATTTTAGAGAGAGGAGAACAAACGGAATAGGAAATTAAGTTCTTCTTGTACTGGAACGGCAAATTGAATGAAAAAGCAGTTGTTAAACATTTTGGGTGACTTGCTGAAAGATTAATAAATTATGTTATTGTGTTCAGAACCTACATTTGCAATCTAAATGCCTAAGTGGTTTTCCGGCTAGCAGTTTGGGGTGTGTTTGGAGAAAATAAACCATCTGACTTTTGGATGACTCAAACACATAAGATTTAAGCAATAAAGGTATTGTAGTCTTTGCCAGTACACTTCACACACTTCACTCTTCTCTCTAACAGACACAACTGAAGATTACATCTTACGCTTTGTTATTAATCTGCTTTGTCCTCTTTACATCACTAAGACATGTCGGAAATGCTTGTTATATCTGGAAGAAGACTATGTTCCAAGTTATTTTTGGTCTTTTGATATGTAAGGACATCATTCACTTAAACTAAGTATTTTATCGTAGACCTTGACACATCAGTTAGGATTGGTGATGGGGTGAGGCTGGTAATTTTGCTTGTTATTAAAGTTGCCCAACACTTCCCATTATACAGCCTGTTTTCAGCTACATATCACTTTGCCAAACCTTAAATGTTTGGGCTGAAATTTTCCATGCCAGGTGTCTGCCTCAGGCGGAAATATTTCAGGAAGTTTCATCCAAAATGGTACAGCTGTTTCTGAGAATGAGGTTAAAGAAAATCTGTTGTTTAGCTATGTTGAAAAAATACCAGCGACCTTTTCCTGGAGAAGTTCAAGTGTTTATTAGCATAAAGCAGAAGTTTGAAGTTTGGGGTGACAGGAAAGTGGAGAGGGGGAAGCTGCCTTTCTATCAGTGACATATGTCTGTGTTGAAATGTCCAAATTTTAAAACTTTCAAAAGTCCCCCTTCTTAACATATTCAGCTGGGACTTGTAGGCTATAGAGTTTTGGCTCTAATATCTGCTGAAGTCCCTTTGCTTGCTTTTTTTTCTACTTTTCAGCTGACTCTCCTGGACTAAAACCATCCAGGAAACATTAGGGAAGCAAACTTATGCAACACTTAAGACTACATAAGTAGAGCCTGAATTCAGATATTATAGTTCTGTGAAAATGGGGTCCTCACTAGGTGTAACACTCATTACACTTTTTGCTCACCCAAATGTGCATGTGCTTTCCCAGGGAGCATTGAAGCAAACTAAAGTTACAGTGGAAGAGCTGAGTTCCCTGGTGACTGTTTCTTCCATCCATCCTAGATGTGGACATGGGAAGTGTCATTGGGAACACCTAGGCACTGGTAACTTTGGCATGGGGAGTAGGGGCAGTCTGAGGGTGTCCACACACAGTTGCACACTGGCCAGGCCACAGGGTGGGGAGAACAGACCTGACAAGGAGTCGAGTAGGGGATACGGAGGTGTGGAAAACAGAATGAAAGGGTCAGGATCTGATATGGGGACTGGAAGCCAGGCAAAAGGCAAGCAAAACTAAAGGAGACGGAAAGGTGGCAAAACTGGGGAAAAAAAAAGGTGAGAAAAAAGAAACTAGGAAAAAGGAAGCAGAATGGGATAAAAACAGAAAAAGAAGCTCCCTGGAGGGAAGGAGTTAGAGGGAGAGCTGGAAAACTCATCCTGAACATGGATAACAAGAAGAGAGATGGGTGACAGAGATGAAATATAAAGACAGACCCGGAGCCAAAAGGGATCTTAGACCAGGTGTCAAAAGCAGGAGAGTGGCTGAAAGACCTGACAAAGGGATCAGATGTGGGAGGACTGGATAGATAAGGCTGTGAGCTTTCTCCAGGACCTGCAGCTGGACCAATGACTACTGCGTGTGACAGTAAAATTCAAAGGGCCAGTACACGGGCTCAAGCACCATCTCACAACCAAACTACTTAATCATTATTAATTACATTCCCTGACATAGTTTTGGTTTGAATACCAGTCTCCCAGACTGTTCCCAGGCGTAGTTTAGGGATAGCACAAGCCACAGATTGCTCACAGTTTTTGCTTTAGATGAAGGCAACGTTCACAAAGGTAAAAAACTATTAGCTACATGGCTGCAAATTGTGCTGTGCCACACGCCCAGGTCCACAGAATGGGCCTTGGTTCACATTATTTACTATTATAGACATTGCCTAAGGCAATAACTGTACTGTTAAATGAAAAAGGGCCAGGGAATGACTCAAGTACTGAACTGCTGATTGTTCATACAGATTAAGAGCTAGCTCACTCACAGCCTCAGTTTTGGCCCACTAAACCTAGGAAAAATCTATTTGGTTTTGGTAGTATGAATCTGAGCTGTTTGAAGTCACTTGGCCTAGAGAATAAGTCAGTGGGGTCTTTTTTCTTAGTAGTGTATAAAGACAGCATGATGGAGAGAGAGACAGAAATCAAGCACTTCTGGAAATAAATCCACTGTAGAGAAAAAGAAAGATGACTAAAACTGAAGTTATCAAGATTGTCAAAATATACTAAAAAAAAAAAAGAAATTATAGTTTTACAGAGTTAATTTCACGCTTCTGTTTTGGCTAACAAATTGGATTAATAAGGAAAAGACTTATGAAATAAAAAAGTAAAACCAAAGTGTACATTTTAACTGACAAAATCCAGGCAGGTAATTGTTGCTAGAAATAAAGGGAATCAAGGCACATATCAACAAGTATTGTGCAGTGACGAAGTATCCCTTCAGCTGCCCTTGACACCAAACCACAAGTGACATATTGCCATCTCTGATTTTATGAATTGCAACCTTAAAATATAGCCAGGGATATCAACACCTGCTTAGCTGAGCTGGTATTAAATCCAGGCAGAAGCTGTCAGAACTTCATTTCAGTGTAGGCAGGCCTATGCAGGAACCGAGGAGTGGCCTGTGCAAGCTTTAACGGCATACTAAATCAGTGTGGAAAACTTTCAGCCCACACTCCTCTTTTTGCCCACTGATATGAAGCATGTTTGGCAGATCAAAGCTAATATTAGAGGATGAATACTGATGGTTTTTTTGGTAGATCAGATCTCACAGACCTGGCTAAAAAATATACAGTGTGTTCCTGAAAGCACAGGTACAGAAAAGAATGCCAGAGGGCATAGAGGAAATGATACATGTCAATACAAATAACTATCACTCTGGGTGAAATTCCAGCCCATGAACTTCATTAATTTGGTGGTAGCTTGCCAGATTGCAAATCCCACCAACAGAAAAAGTAAAAAACTAAAACAGAGGATTTAGTCACTCTCCACTGAATTTCTCCTCTTCTAAGTTTCCACTATTCCTTTAAACCACAGTTAACCTACGTGTGTTCATCCTCACCGTGAGCAGTTATTGTGAGGTCTCAGCTTATATGATAAGAGTAATAGACCAAATGCACAATTTTCTGCAGATCTCAGCTATTTTCTACAAAAAACTAATGATAAATTTAAGACAGCTACTAGCCCAGATCACTCGATCTCAGCCAAATGCTACAGAAAAAACATCTTTCAGCTACCACTTACAAGTCAACACTAGACTTCATTCATATATGTAAATACAAAGCTATATACACTGTGATTTATGAAAGCCACACTAAACCTAGAATAACCTTTAAAATGTATAGGTACATATTTGAAACTTGGTGGGAGTTAAGGTCGCACACTGATCACCTCACAGGGAGGGTAAAATCTTGTTCTAGGAAGGTCGGAGGGTAAAAGTCATAGAGATTGTAAAAAGGAATACGAGTGCTGTTTAGATGATGTACATGAGTCAACTCATTGCTCCCTTGCTTTCCACGGCTCATACTGGCAAGATAAGCAGGCTAACAACCATAACACTAAACTAACCACATATCACATAGTGGTAATATAACTGTTTGCAAGGTCACTTTGCCATAGACTTAAAATAGGCTCTTCATAACAATCACAAAGAAAATCTGTAACTTATTTACTAAGTACTTCCAGCCATTAGGTCTTGGTTACTGAGAGTGTCATAGGGAAATAAGGGACATCAAGAGAGACAACACAATGGGGGCTGCAAGAAATAAGAAATTTTGAAAATCGGGCCATTTACTGAAGACAAAAAGGACCTTGTAGTTCATCAGGTTTGTTTTCCTGTTGCTGCAGGCAACCATATCATAGGATCTCCCTCATAAACTTATGAAGCTGCATTTAAAGAAGGGTTGGTTTGTTTGCTTGTTTAATCTGTTTTGGAGCCTCAGTATTCCAGCAGTTAAAAACTTTCTTCTCATTTGCACATACTCCTAGCCTTTTTACATGCACCTAGTTCTTATGCCAACTTTGTCCCTTATCATAGTTTATTCCTTTTCTGGCATTAAGTTCTTAACATGTTTAGAGACAGCAGTCAAACCCTCATCTCAGTCTTTATTTCAGTAAGCTAAATATGCCCATTCAGTCTCAGAAGACAGATTCTGCATTTCCCTAGTCAGCCTGGTCTTTTCTGCTTCCTTCTTGTTTCAGCTCAACACATTATTAAACATATGGATGGTCAAAACTGCAAATAATGTGAAGGACGCCTCATCAAAGCTTCCTCTGAGTCCTTGTATCTCTGATATATTCTATGTGTCATATGCCTTTTTCAGTACTGGATCACATTGCTGTGATTAATTAGCACATCCCCTCTTGGAAGACATCTTGCAGAAGATAGCTGGAATTCTTGGAATCTTCTTCCTCCAAGTTTGTGAGACTGTCTGCTCTGTCTGTATCTTTTAACTGTGTTAGAGGATTTTCTGCAATTCTATCTCAGCCTTTTCTCATAGTTTCTCAATATCTAGTTCACTCTGAGCTATTAATACTGAACTTAATATTGTCAAACAATATATTTAATATACTCATTACTGAACAGTGCAAGACATTGAGGAGCTTGTCCACAGCTTGTTGATGTTAATGGAAAGATTCCTTCCTGACTACAATGGTTATTGAGGTCAGCTACACAAGACTAAAAGCAAACTGTTTCAGAAACTGTACATGGTAGTTCTAAGTAGCTCAGCCAAACCACAGAATAACCTATGACCCTCTGCTGTTTGACTGGGGTGGAGATGTGCCATGTATTTGTACTGACTGTATCAACATATGCAACAGAAAAAAAGTGACCACCAAACTTTAAAAACAATTCATTACATCTGATATATAAATATCACACTCACACACTGCAGCAGAACATAAAATGGAGTACACCAGTCTAACACTGAATCCCAGAATCACAAAATCACAGAATAGCTGAGGTTGGAAGGGACCTCTGGAGGTCATCTGGTCCAAATCATCTGCTCAAGCAGGGCCATCTACAACCAGTTGCCCAGAACCATGTCCAGATAGCTTTGGAATATTTCCAAGGGTGGAGACTCCACAACATCTCTTAGAACCTGTGCCAGTGCTTGGAGTCCTGCCAAATCCTCCAGGATCTCAGTATATTGTTATGACACCACTTCAGGAACCCTTCTCTTCTTTTGTCCTCTCAGTTTTTTAAAAAAAACGGGAATCACCTCTTTCTAGTTGTTCTGTATTTACGCAGCATTTCAATTCACAGTCCTAGAAAAGACTGCTGATGGTTTTGGTTTGGGGGTTTCCTGTGTCTTTTTTTCCCCTTTGGACACATTATTAGGTTTTGTTGAATAAAGAATGAAGACTGAATTTATTCATCATTAAAGATCTTTAAATACCTTAATGTTCTCATGCCATTCTTTATTGTCTTATGTATGGCAACTCCAAACAAGTTGCAAGTTAATCTGTCATAACTACCTGATTCAAACTTGCTAGTAGATTCTGCACCACATCTGCTTTCTTCTCAGCTGAAATAAGAGAGATGATGAACAAGAGCCATCTTTCCAGCTCCCTAATGGCACTGTAGCTGTCTAAAGCTTCCCAGGATTGTTTTTCTGTGATTGAGGTCTGCGAGGTAATCTTATTGGTATCATGTAAATCCTCTGAGCAAAAATGTGAATCAGATAGTTCCAATGAGATTCTTTTATTTGCCTCTGAGAGACAAAATTTGTATTGAAGACTTAATATAACCAGTAGAAATCTGAGAAGAAATTATCACTAAAAAATTTTGGTAGGTGGAAGTGACTGCAAATACAACATTTTTTTTTAATCTGTGCTCTCCTTCAAACAGAAAAGCTAAAAGAAGTAGATCTTGGTAATTACTTCCGTATGAAGCCTCCAAAGATAGTCCAGAGATCAGTGAATTTGCAATGATAGTCTTTCTTCTTGACTGCTACTATGGCAATGTTTCAATGGGAAAGCAACACGAATCTGACAGTTAAAGCTGACATTTTCTGAACTAGGAATAGAACTGGAGATCTTGAAAAAACTGAAAAAGCTACACTATCCTGTATATCTCTGCAGAAACTAGAACGCCTTAGCTATGCTGGCCCTAAGCTACTTAGTATAATCTAGAGCTTTATTATTTTTTTCTCTTGGAAGTTTGGAGATCTTTTTTTTTTGGTTGGCTGGTTGGCTTTTGCCAACACCTAGTTGCATTCTGTCTGCTTGCGTTTCTTCTATGTACCAAACTAATGAGCTATGCTACTCAGGAGAAGTAACCATCATGTTCCTTTGGGACTACAGAAACACTCAGCCTTACTACATTTCAGTGATAAACACAACAGTAATCACTCTATTCTTCATCCAAGAGATGGGAGTGTGGGATGAAAAAGGTATTTGAAATATAACATTATTAATACAGAATTAATTGTATAAAATTGTGTAATACAGTGCAACATAATAATAAAGCAGAACAATCTCTAAAGAATAAGTTTAATCATTTCTATATCCTGCACTTTACATGTGATCAGATTTATTTTCAAACTGGGTAAAAATATCAGTCTTCGGGTTCAATCCCATATGCCAAATTTCAGTCCAGAATGATTTTTTTACAACGAGGTTATAAATCCCTGAAAACAGGGGAACATAATGGAAATACTGACTACAATATCATAAATAAAAGCCTTCCTCTGAAGGATTTCCAAGATTTCTAGTTCATAAAAAGTTTAATGTTTCAATTGAGACTTGCACCAAACTTCAAATAGTGACACACTACAAATGATAGTAAGCAGTACAAATAAAGTAAATTTAATCATGACACATTGCTGGTAACTGTTCATGTCCCAGAAGTGAAAAACACGAAGCTAAAAGGCAGCATGATAGCCCATATCCTGTAAAACCACACATTTATTTCCAACTAGGCTTTACTATAGCCGGAACTCAACCAATGTCATACTCTTTCCAGTAAGAGTTGTAAAATAAATAGTACATTTTTCACATCACTGTTCTTTATGTGCAGAGTTCATTTTATGTCTAATTTTTGTTTCTCCCACAAGATAATGTTGTAAATTTTTATCCTTGAATGCAAACCTTTTTTTTTTCCTTAGCCTTAACCCACTGAAACAGCTGTTCCGTTTGCATTTTCTTATGTTTCAAAAGCTATACTAACTGAACAAATACAGACATTGTAAGGGCAAATTGGTATACTTGTTTCTGTTCTGGAACTGCTGATTTCTCTGAGGTTAAGTAGGGTGTATCACTAGTAAGAGTTTTCTGAGTATTTTACTTTTCAGTCACTAGTGCAAGACAGGCTTTAATCATTAACGTGCAGATGTCACTAGTGCTTATTGATTTTCAGTGGTATGTGGGTTAAACTTTTGTTGTTAATGGGATCCTTCTTTTTTTAGTGGGGTCTAAATCAATGGGCTTATATCTTTTGAACCTTTGCCATTAGCCTTCTATGGAAAATATCATTATTTGGTACCACTCATATTGCGCTCTGCTACACTTACAAATATCATACTACATTTGGTTAAAATAGTCCAACTAAAGAAAAATGAATAGAAAGCAGTTGCATAATGATTTGCAGCTTTAGACTGGGAAACAAAAAAATCTGAACTCTTCTGCCTTGGCAAGATAGTGCTCAAATTTGTCTGTCTTAACAATAAGGCTGCTCTAAGATTTCAGCAGAGCAAAGCAGACCACAGGCCAGCTCCCTGTCCTTCTTTCTCTTTCTTCAGGCATTCACTGGGGAGAGACAGCCAGGTAATTCAGAAGGCCTATCCTTGGCCACTGGCAATAGAGGAAACCCAGAGCAACAAGAGTCTAATCATGATCACTTCAGCCAAATATCTAAGAAAGATGGAGTGACCTTGGGCCTTAAACAAGAGCTCACTGAACTCGAGTGACAATTAGTGAGGCACTAGACCAGCTTCCGAGGAGTGTCCCAACATTAAGAAGGTCTTTCAGCTCAGTGGTTAGTACAAACCATGCTGGAATGCCACACTGCCCTGCCGGCTTTTCATCATTCCATCTTTCCCTATTCCTGTTTCATATCCTCACAGACACTTATCCTGTCATGGCCTTTGTGAGAAAAGCGGCATCCTTTTGCTGAAAGGTATTTCAAAACAGCATATTTGGAAACTAAATGAAGTGGTCTGAATAGAAATGCAACGTACTTGTGGTCAACTGGAAATTCCCTTTCCCTTTTTTTTTTACCTCTTAGCATTTAAAAATTAAATGTAACTATTCTTCCCTTGAGATGTACAATGATACTTTCTTGCTATTCATTGCCTTTTATCTTCAAGCACTTTACAGAAATCAGTGTTTTCTAACACTTGAGGTATGCAGGTAAGATTTTCAGAGCTCTGGCAGGTGATCTTTTATGTTTGTGGTTAGAGGAGTTACTGCCCTATGTTTTCAAGTTGGTCATCTCTCTTAGGTCATCACCAATATTACAGAATGACAGAATAGGATATGTAACTGTGCCTCAACTGCCACATTTTACAGTCCAGTTTATTAATGACTACCTACCTTCATAGCAATTTAATCCAATATTCAGCTCTGCAAATCGTGGTGACTGACACATGGCTCATATCCTATCTTTCTTTGCCTACTGTTGGGGAATTAAACCTTTGAAAAGAGATAGCAAAGGCATCTGGGTGCTGTAAAGCTTTAAGCTACCACAGCTAAATCTGCCACTACTTATCTCTCAGAGCCCACCTTGTGTTTAATGAGTTTTGGATTTACCCTTAAATGAGGAAACTATAGTATAAGGAATGTAATTGATCTGTCTGAGGTCACACAGTGGCTGAGCGACAGAACTGGTGTAAAACAAAGGAAGAAGAACTGGCAGAATAAGTAAAAGCAAAGGCAGTAGATAAGCAAAGTTTACTTTCCAGCTATATGAAGAGACCATTTGCTAAGCTGTATCATTTTGTATTGATGTGGTTAAACTTTTTGTCTTTTTTTTTAATACACATAGAGGCTAAAGTTTACCCCTTAGTTAGTAGTATCAATAACAATGCCATTGAAGTTATCCATACATATAGATCCCTTTTTTCCAAAAGTAGAGAAGTTATGTGTAGCAGTAAGGAAAGGGTAAAAATCACAGCTGATTTTGGCCAAATCTGAAAATCCTGACTGAAAGCTGAAGCACTGAAGCCTGCTCTTTCACAAAGATTTATCTTCTGCAACAACAGCAAAATTCTTACTTTTAGCCCTACGCCCCTCTCAAGTCATTTATAGAGCAAACATACCTCACTCTATTTCTGCTAAAATTATTTACATTCAAAATATTCTTATTTTATTCTAAATTAAGCCGTATGCTGCTGATTATTTTTTTTAAGAAAAGGTCTTCCTCCACCATTTCAATAGATCAAAACAAATGTTCACATATATACATAAATGACCATAGGGTTGTTTTTTCTCTAGCTGATCTTTTCTTTCTATGTGGATCTGATGTTTTGCCTCTGAGAATAGAACTTATTAGAAACCCTAAAGTAAAAAAAGACAGGATATTTTTCAGCAAGAGCCTCTTCTTTGCCAAATATCCCAGAGTTTGTCTCCAAGGACTTTAAAAGAAAGGAAAGAATGAAGAAAGGAAACCATAAAGCATGCATTACTGCTATCATCTAATTGCTGAATGAATAGCACGGTTGTTTAGTCTGATTGCACTAAGCTAGTTATCCATTGCAAGCTTCATTGACAAAAAGGGAATCTACACAAATTATAGGGAAATTCAAGCACTAAAGGAATGTTTTGGTTCAGAGGTTTGCAATGACTATTGGCTTCGGTTCCTGGCACAGTTTGCCTTTGCCATATGAACTCTGCTGGGCTGGGTCAGCCCAAAGCTTTCCAAAAAGCCCGAGAAGAGGACAGACTTCCTTGTCATCTGTATCCCATAAATAAATTAAAGTGATGTTCTCCAGTTAGAGTTTGTTTCTTGGCAGGCTAATCTGCAATCAGAGAAAGAAAAGCCTTTCATTTGTGGACTCCAACTAAAGGAAGGAAGCTTTTGTATGTGGATTCACCAGAGACCAAAATATTAAAAAGTGGAAGAGGAAAAACATATGTTGCAGTCCCCTGAAAAATAAATGGATCAAAAAAGTGCTTTAGAGACATGCCCTCAATTGATGATGTTGAAAAACAAAGCATTCCTTTACAAGGAGCAAGCAAAGTAGTTTCTCCACCACCACCACCTTATTACAGCATAAGAACAGGTTTTTCAGACACTTTTTTTTCTTCTAATTCATACCTTACAGAAATGGCAAAAAAAAAAAAAAAACCAAGCTTGATGTGCCAGGTTCCAGTGGGCTTGTATTTCTCCCTCTTATCATACTGCAGAATGTATGTACAAGTATGTAGCATGACAGGGGTATGGATCTCACTTCCCTGCTATTTGTATGACATCGCAACCAGAAGTAACTGTAGCAAGCATAAGCAGCGATACCAGCATATTCTGTGTAGCCTTCTGCATACTTTATTTCAGTCCCATAAAACACTGCAGCACAGCAGCAACACTTGTCACCTTGCAGCCTACTGCAAAGTTCTGCCAGACTCTCCATCCATGTTACCACTTGCATTCAGGCTCTTGTCTCTCACGTCCTCAGACTATTGCTCTCAAATTTTCTTGCACTCTTTGCTTCACTAAGTGAACTTTCAGTAGCTATTAGTTCCCTAGTTAAATCTCTGTGAAACCATAGAGATAAAGACATCTCAACTTTTTCTTCACTGAATGATTAAGAGATAAAATGAGAGCAGGAACATGGTAAGGGGCTCCAGTTAGAGACAACATAACCCTAGAAGGGATTTCTGTGAGTCTCTGACCTTTCTAGAAAGCATAAACGCTCCATTCCCAGACCACATTTCCCTATTTTGGGGGTCCCCTGTGCCTGGCACAGCTGATCAGGGAACCCGCTCTCCATTGCCCAAAGCAGCAATACCTGATGCTGCAGCATGGGAGGTGAAATGGGGACTTAATGGAATGAGTCACACAAAACAAATAACAGAAATGTTTAATGATTATTGAATTATAATGCCAAGACAGTCTTTTGCTAGTATGACTTCCTCTGTCTGGAAAATGAGTTTAAGCTTTGCCAACGAAAGAGCTGTTTAGCTGCAGCTCCAGCAGCCCTTTGTGAGTATAGCCATATCAGTCACACCAATAAGCCATTCTAAACATCAGGAAGCTTTGAGATCTGTTGCTCTGACATCTGTATCAACTGCTATAATATACCCCTAGGGATAAGTATTATTTGAATATGGGCTGCATCTTATTTGGAAATGTTTTA
The DNA here is from genome assembly GCA_003697955.1 of Calidris pygmaea. Lineage (NCBI taxonomy): Eukaryota > Metazoa > Chordata > Aves > Charadriiformes > Scolopacidae > Calidris > Calidris pygmaea. The sequence continues at coordinate 594,345 of QJSC01000318.1, forward strand.
TCATCTCAAATATGGAGCATCTTTAAACTACATTATAAAATACATTACAGAAAACTGAGAATTAAATCAAATTAAGTTAAATTAAGATCCTATTAAATTTAAGTTAATGGAAAATACACTACTGACTTTACTGAGACCTCAGTGAGACCACAGATGTCTCATTTTCTTTCCAAACTCTATTGTTAAAAAAATTTATTTACTATTTCTTTCTTCCCACAAACCAGAAATAACAATCAAAGTATAACAATTATAACCAGGAACTGACTCTATGAACACAATGAATATAAAATTACAGAATTTTACTATCCTAAGTTCTAGTTTACTGGCATTTGCAGGTGTATCCATGCCAGTTCTCCTCTCTATCTCCTGTTAAGACAACTGTATTTTAAATCTTTATACGTGCCAGAATCTTTCAATGTAAATTGTTTGTCTTTGAAATAGCTCTTCATTCAAATACAGTTTCGATGGGACAGGAAAGCATGGCTGTGAAGGATCAGGTATTGAAACTGAAAACAATTAGCTGTAGGTGCTGTCCTTCCATATGTCTTACAGAGCACCAAGCACATATTCTGCACTTAACAAGGAAGAAATAATAATTAATCTTGAGTTTTTGGCAAGATACAAACTAGGAAAGAGCTTAATGCATTTGAACCACTGCTCCTCATTCTTGGAACAGGAAATTGGATTTCTGTTTCTCATGTGGAGAGGATCTTAAATAAACTCTGGCCAAGGCTGTGGAGTCAATAATACTTCTCAGGGAATTAAAAGTAGTGCTGATGATGCTAATGTTTTCAAGACAAGGGTCTGATGCAGACATTCATGGTTAGGCTATATCTCCTGTGCCGCACGACACCGTTTCCTCACATGTGTACTCTGACAGCAGTTGCCTGACTTCATCCCTCAGCAATTTGGGATTAGTAGCTTCTTTAATATGCCCTGGTTCATGATCCCAGAGGTTTGGGGGTGAAGGGAAGGATGTTTTTAGGGTTTTCTGTGGCACTTACTGGGCTCTGGGTGCCACTGTGTGCTACCTTCATGGGAAGATACTTTATACTTTTGTCTATGACACCTCTCAGACGCAAAATCACTTGTGCTTTCAACTCTCCCCCGGACCCTATAAAAACCCTTTTGCTCTGAACTCCGTACCCAATACTGTACTGCAGGGTTTGACTGAAGGCTAATTTCACCTTCCCATGGGAGACAGCGAGAAACGCACTGCTTCACATCCAAGGTGGCAGAGGAATAACTACTTCCTTACCACTGACAAACTGCTTGCCAAAAGAAAGGAGAGGCAGAAAAACGTGTGTGTCTCTGGAGGGAGTAGGAGGTGGGGTCATGGGGAATTCCATCCCCTCCTTTCTTCTACTTCTTCTCCTGATCCTCCTTCCTCCTCAACTTCCTGTTTATATGACCATGACATGCATGGGAAAAAAAAAAAAAAAGGAAGAAAAAACCCACATTAAGACTAGCAAATAAAGGCTACTAGGTCTGCAAACAGTGACAGGCAACATCCTTGCCTCAGTACTGTTTTCTGTACCAGTCTGACTCAACAGTGGCCCTCAGCTTCAAGTTTTTCCTCCATATGCTTGCATTCTTATATTAATGGTGACTAAAATGCTTCTCAGAGTAATCAAAGTAAATCAGTAGTACAGCCATGACAGTAGAATAAACACAACTTCAATTTCTATCAGGTCACTTCATGAAAAAAGTGACTTTATTACATTGACCCAGCACCACATAGAAAACTTGCTTTTATCCAATACTAGGAATATCACCCCTCATACATGACTTTACACACAAATATCCTTTTCAGTAAATCCATTTGCTGTTCAAATTCACCTGAAGAGCCTTTGTTTTTATTCTGTAGTATACCATATTTCTCACCTTTCCTGGTCAAAAATGAAGAATTACAGAGTATGTACAGATCACAACCATACTCAGTATTCTCAGAAAAAGGTTTCTAATTGCTGTCTAAGCTCCAGAAGAGAATATACCACTGACAATTTTGGTAGTTAAGTAAATTCCAGCCAAATTTGTGAACTCTGGGATACACAATTAAAAACCATTAAATTTAGCTTGATCTTTTTCAAGTCTTCACAGACCTTTTGCTTCTGCTTCAGTGTGAAAATTAAAGAAAAAGACTTACAAGGTTAACATATTTTACCTAATTGTATCCATTAATCTCTGTTATTAAGATAGCTAAAATTGTTGTTGATGCTTAGAACAAAAGAAAAAAAAATTAACATCACTTAAAAACATCCAGGGAGCTGGAATTTTCCTGTCTCAGAGCCTAGAGCCCTAATTTCGACTCTGTCCTTCTGAGGAGAAATGTGACTTGGGCACATCAACTAATCTCTGGTGTCTCCAGTTTCCACGTGTTTAGTGTTATCCACTTCTAGACTCCTTTTAGACTTACAAACATGAGAAGATGTGGTATGTGTGTTAAATATTATTACTCTCATTTAAATTCAATTACCAAATGAGAAATTCAAGTCTGCCCTTTTTTCTTGTCAGTGTTTCTATTCCTACCCCAAAAAGAAATATCCAGGGGCCCATTCATCCAAGATGCTGCCTCACATTTTGCAAATGGAAATGACTCCATGCTGATAGGAGAACAGATATTTTTCATGCCCCAAATGTGTAGAACTGCATACATGTAACTGATTCTGCCCTCGGTTTTCAGCCTGGGCATAACAAAGACAATATAAACTTAGCACATAGTTCAGTAATTAATTGTTTGGAAACAATTCATTGTAAATACTTAAGTATTTATAGCCGCTATGAAACAATGAAGATAACATCTGAGAAGGCTCCAAGTGAAGCAGGAAGACGCTGCAAAGGATGTGCCATTGTCATTATTAATAAAGCTTCTGTCTGACTGCAGCACAAGGTACAGAGATTAATATCAGCTGTGTCCCTGGAGGGAAGAGACAATGCAGAACTGTAGCGAGAAGAGTGACACACCCTTCTGTGATAGCATACGTGGAAGATGAAGCGTCCTTCATGGTTTGCTCAGTTCCATTTGCACAAATGTCAAGACAAAAAATACCTTTGCTATTCACTTACAAAAACTTTGCACAGCATGTCTGTAATTCTGTACGGAGTCCAGTCACAGGTCTTTTGGTTGGACTGTATTTGGAAGAAATGCTTGGAAGAAATGCTTGGAAGAAATGCTTTTGTTCCTTGTGTGTTAACACTACAGGCTTGCATTGTGACTTTGTTAATGAAGGTAAAAACACTTTTCCACAGAGACACACAGGATGATAAATTTTGAGTAACTTGTAATCCCTTCAGAAAACATCAACAACTGTGTTAAAGTATGCTGTTGTAGAACAAAACAACAACAATAAATAAACCAAAAATAGCAAACCTAATGAGTATCTCTTCCTGATTTTCCAAAAAGGGAAGATTCACTAAAACTAAACCAGATGACAAAACCATTACTATTTCTGAGAATAAACTGTAATCCAGTTCCAATATGTAGAAGTGGAAATTGCCGTTGCTGTGAGTATACATTTTTTTACCCTCCATATAAACAACCCTTAGAGAGGAACAGGATGGGAGAACACCCATCCTCTGCTTAGTATGTTAAATCAGCATGCTATTTTTTTTGCTCTAGATCAATAAATCTCAAATTCTCTAGACAAATAAATACAATGGGGAGGCTGGGAAAGAGCTCTTAGGGGTTGAAGTTTCTTAATCCATCTCAGTGCAACCAGAATAGAACAACTCACTGTTCTTCAGTAACTCCTCCAAGGTCACCCATGCTCTGTCTATACTTTTAAAATGAGGAGAGATGAAGACTGATCTCTGGCCCTGGTGGCACTGACTGGCTCACACCCACATTGCTTGGGCGTCATCCTTCCTTTACCACATATGTCTTGTAGAGAGCTAGTTGGCATAATCTGGAACAGAGCCAGAGAAAGAGTGTAGACAATCAGTAGTTAAATTAAGATATTATTGTCACAGACTAACTGCTCTAAATATGTAATAATAATGATTGCAAACAAGTAGGAACTAATCATTCACAGTGTGTCTTGTTTATGATTATCAATCCAATAAAGTCATGTTTCAAAGACTAAAACTGACCTGATTTATCATTCAGTCTTCCAAACAATCCTAACACAGTGACTCCTAGTTCCCTGAAATATAAATATTTATACATAAATACATACATACATACAGTGAGTTGCAACAAAGGGTTCAGTACTTTAACTTTCTCTTTGGCCATCCTTTGTTTAGCTGCATAGACATAACATTTGCTCTTATAAGAGTGCATGCAAAAGATAAGGTATGATACAAAAAGTAACAATACCTAAATAGCAGAAAGTGGTGAAAGGACAATTAAAATAAATGGGCATATAGAAATACACTGTGTGTGCCTCACTCTACACATTACAAAGTGGCTGGGTCTTCTCCCCCCTTGTCTCCTGCACTTTTCCAAGTCTCCCTCAGCTCCCTGCTCCCTACACACACACCCCAGCCCAGCCAGTTCTTTAATCCTTTCTTTCCCCACTCTCAGCCTTTAACTGACCTTCCTAAAGTGACCGCTGCCAGCCGCCACTTCCCCTTCCCTCTCCTCCTCTGCCTCTTCTTGCTGGTCAATCCGGGCGGGAGAGGAGAGCGGGAGACGGCCTGTCTCCCTCCCAGGTGGCTGCGCGGGGGCACAGGGGTGTGCAGTGCTCGTGGCTGCACAGGGGCTGGAAATCTGCTGAACACATGAGAAGGAGCCGATCCAGAAGGAAGGCCAAATGTGGACGGCAGCAGCGCACACCATTCCGAAAACGTGATACAGCCAAGCACTGGAAAGCAGGGGGAGAAGGAAGAGGCCCGAGCTTCTGCTAAGTTGTCTTGCACAAAAGACGTGTAAATCGCTGCCTGATATGAGCAGTAGCAACTTGTAGCTGCTTTGCATTCAGTTCTCACGACTCCAGGAGAACCCAGGCTCGTAAAATAAGCATATGTATACTATAATACATTGTGGTTAACTTCTTCTTAAAGTTTTCACTTACCTGTCACAGAAAATGACAATATAGCATTTTTCTCTAACTGATAACATGCTTAAGAGGATTGAGAGTCTATTGTGAGGTTTATTTATTATTCTTGTTGATGGGAGGTGGCTTGAAATTAAATAACTTCTGACAAGCTCTCTTTCCTTTTGATTTGTTCTTATTTGGAGAAGGGGTGAGGGATAAAATCTGCATCTGTAGATTTTGTTTTGACAGAAAAAATCTCTCCCCAAAATGAGAAAGAAGGATGTTGGAAATTAAGATTAGTCCCGCATGTGTGGACATACCACACAGATACCAAGAATTACTCCATACACAAAAGTAACATATCAATGACCTAATTTGTTAGCTGGCGCCCGGTCAAACCTCAGAGCCACCCAAGGTAGAAAAAAATATAACCAACTTGCTGATTCTTAGCCAATCTTGCTTTGTTCTTCTTTCATTCAGAGGAAAGGCCTTTCAAAAACACTTCATTTCTCTGCTACATGTATTCATATTCTCTTTTTATATTCATTTGGTTGGATAACAAAGAATGTTATGCTCAGCCATAGCAAAACATTTGTATAGACAAGCTCAGCAGGAGCTTTCATGTTGTGCTGTCAGCACTGCACAATGGCTGCCTGTTTTAAAAAAATGAACCTTATGCAGAAAAAAGTTCAGACTTTCAGAGCAATTAATATGTAGTGATATCAACTGAACTGGAGGCTTTCCATTGCATTGTAATCTTAACAGCTTGTAAAAACAGTATTCTGGGATTGGAGGTACCTCCTGTGAATGGACATACATGTACACAAATGTGTGGAATACAAGAATTTCTATCAGTTATTAATCCCAGTGTTATGTTCATGAGAACTTCTTATATGCTGTAAAGAAATAGTCTTGATCCCTCCACATATTTATCTCTACAAAAGTAATTGTTTGACATAGAAGACCAATTCAGTAAAGTAAAGGTATTAAAAAATTTCTGAAGTGTGAAATCCTGAAGAATATGATTTGCTGCATAACACATTTTTCAAGCAAAGGGTTTGTCAATATGCCCTAAATATTCTTAAAATAAGAAATTCAAAAACAAAAAAATGGATAATATACACAAAAATAAATTTGGACTAAAGTGTAGCTCTCTCCCACACAAGAATAGGTCGGTCCTTCCACTTATACGGAAAGTTAGAGATTTGCCAATGACTTCAAAGGAGCTTCAGAGGATAATGGCTCTGAATGTAACTACATGCTTGTTACTGAAGAGCATTTGCGGCACCAAAAAATTCTTCATAATATTTACTGTTCTGCATATGCTGATAACTGTCAGTATGAAACATTACAAATTAATTTCTGTTTAACATCTATATACTAAAATGAAAATGAACTATGCATGTTAGATAACATAACATCTGAAAAGTTCAGTAGGAAAAAAAAAGGAATGATGAACTGTTCAGAAAAGCATCTCAGCCTTAGACTAGGCATGACTGCAAGAGACAGGTGAGGTCCTACAGGCACAGGGTACCAAAAATAAACAGATGCAGTTCAAAGAACAGTTTGAATGGACAGAGAAGGCTTATCTTTTCTGCAGTAGATGAATATTCCTTCCTCTCTGAAGGAAAATATGCCTAATTTCAAACACAGAAATCCTCAAATTCTAAAGGGAGGCATCACAAGGGTGGTAATACCTGTGAATATTTTCCGCTGTATCTGCCAGTGCCATGAATGAGTACACTAATAGGAAATTGTTGAGGGCAGGTATTGCGACCACGTACATTTTTCCCTTCCCTAAAGAACTATGTAAACCATTCTCTCCATTACCTGGCTCCCACTCATCAAGACATCAATATTTATGTTTCCCACATCAATATGTAGTTTTCTTATGCCAAAGCATAGCTTTCATTCCTTTAATTATAAGCTCATTGATTGCAAGAGCTTACTAGGCTACCTTCCAGGCCTTCACAAAGCACAATTATATGCATCAAAACACATGTTTTTCAACTTTCTGTAAAAAAAAAATAATCATTTTAGTGTTTGAGATGTGTGTTCTCTCTCTAAATCAAATTTATTTCATTAAAAACACAATTGGATACTGCCCAATTGCTAAGTCTATGTTGAAGACTTAAGTTATTTTATTTGATGTTTCTAATGGAAATTATTAACATGTAAGATAAAATGCATTTTAATCTTTTCCTTCTGCACAAACTTTTACTAGCTAAGCCAAGTTTAAAAAAAATCAGTTTCACCAGCATACAGACATGAATAGGGTACAGGAGAAGGAACTTTAACTCTGTTGTGTTTGTGTTTGGTTCAGATCTAATTTTCAAACAAAGAAAATAATTCAATGCCTAGGTAATAATTAAAAAAACCCAAACCACAATGATGTTCATTTGAATAAAACAGTAGATCATGGACATTTGGAACTTGGGATGTACTGGCTGGAGGAAATAAACTGTAGTGCAGACGGGGATTTGGACAGGCTGGATTTGAAGCCGACTTTTGATTAAGTGAAGTCAGTGAGAAACAGAATCACCATGAAAGATTTTGTAGACTTTACTAGAAAAGCTTCATAAGATTGCAGGCCAACACAAACCCAATGGCTACGTCTATGCTGGTAAATAAAAGAGGGCCAGAGACCGAAACAAAATGTGACACTGTTTTTGGAGGTGGTCCCTGGAACAAATTATCCCCAGAACTATGCCACATATTGACTCAGGAACAGTTGTTTGGAGAGATCCTCTCAGAACCTCAGACTGAGCCAGCAATTAAGCAGTGTCTACAATGAAGGATCCAAAACTCTACTTCTCTCCCTGGCCTTCTTTTATTTAGCACACAATGACAATATTTGCCTTCGACCTAAATATTGACAATAGTGGGAACTGATTATAATATCATATCATCACCAGGATAGATACAGTACAGTCAAATGAAGGATTTCTTTGAGCTTTCAGAACCTAGAAGTCAAAGTTATGTTGTAGACAGCTTTAGCTGTCATTTATTTTGGCCACTGTGACACAGCAAATGATGTGGTATGGCTCTACACTTAAAGCCAAGCTTTCCTGGAGCTTTCTAGCCAAGCCTGATGAGTGTAAATTGCCCACTTTAACTGGACAAGCAAGCTCCACATTTGCCTATTTTGGTTTTGAAAAAGTTCCCCCACCACACTAGCAAAGTATTTGAGGACATTTATAGAAGCATAATTAGACAGACACTCATTTTCTTCCTTTTCTCCTGCTTCTCTTATTGCCTACCCCAGAAAAACAAAAACAAACCAAAAAAAAAGGATTTACAGTGATTTTGGACTGGCAAGAGACAGAACCAAAGACATTTCCCTAATGCTCTCCATATATAGGCCCGAAACCAAAACTTGCTTGTTCCTGTTGATTTCAAGTCCCTTTCATGCCTAGGTCTTAATCCTGCATGGCTGGCATAATGCCCTGAGGTACGAATCCAGAACCCCATGTAGGATGTAGGGCTTTTGTTAGATGGAACAGCTTTCCTAAAGTGAAGATTTAAAGCGGAGACTTTGCCATGTTGCTGAAGGCTCCATCTTGTGCAACACAAAGCCACTGGTTTGGAGACAATGCCATAAGAATAGCATCTTGTGCCAGATATTACATTTATTCAGGGTTACTTGAGCAGAAGTAATGAGAAGCATTAAAGCAAAGTTTACATAATGAAATGTAATATCAATCATGTTCCATACATTAGTGATAAGGTTAAGGATTGAGTTGTTTTGGACAAAACAGAGCTCTCTTCTTGAGAATGGAAAATTACTAGCAGACTGCAAATTTACCCCCCTATTTTTATTGCTACTCAGCCACCTCATCTTAGTGACCTGTAAAATTTACATAGCCATTTGATAAGATGAGGGAAAAATATGAGGGAATAAAAATGCAAGTTATCCACAGAGCAGAGTATCAACAGAAGCCACCCAAGGATAACAAAATTAAATAGCGCTTTTAGAAAATTGTATTCTGATTAAAACCCTATATAGAGAACCAGGCTGAACCCTTTTGCTTCCTTAGGGAATCTGCTCTGCAAGAAAATGGGCTCAAATCTCCCTTGAACAAAGTGATCTTAATCCACATCATGATTTCTGGTGAGGAATTCTTGTCTGAACGGAGTCACTGTCAGCAAATTCACATCAAACAAGCTGGAGGGCAAAAAGCAGAGTTCAGAGCCCCTGTGATCTTTGTGCACTTTCTATGGATGGCCCCATATCCCACCTTTGTAAAGCGCTATATCAGGGGCTCCAAACCTGTTTTCTATAAAACTTTCACTGAGGCTAATCAGCCTTGAACCAGAGAGAAGTTCCTTATTTCTACCCTCCTGTAGATTGGCTGACTGTAGATTGGCCATATGGATAATAAAAGCCAGGTAATATACTCATGGGTATAAAAAGGAAAACTGTCAACGCTGACAGGACTGCACCTTTCCCAGAGGGAGGTGGGCAACAGCCTGTTCTCCTCCCCTGCCCACCGCCAAGGGGACAAAGCAGTTGAGGTAGCTCTCAGGGCACTGATAAGGAGAAGGCACCTGCTGGCTCTGGAATAATGGTGACTGAGTTTTTTCCTGCTCAAGCACCTTACTTTTCCTTTTACTGACCCAAGGGAACCTCACGAGTGCAGAGGGGAACAATGCTCATTGCAGGGGGGTTGGACTAGATGACTTTTGAAGGTCCCTTCCAAACCAAACTATGCTATAATTCTGTGACTTCATGATATTGCATTGGGTCATCTGTCCTCAAATCGTCTGAGCATACCTCTTCCACAAGAGTGTATTCCCTTTCAGTAAAATCATTTGAAAGCAAAGTATAATGATGACTGTTATATGGATGATACACCCTTAGTTAAGCATGTTTATCTTTTCCTTTATTTTGATTACCCATGGCTGTAAGGAATCTCCCAGCATTGGGCAGCAAAATCTGCCCAGGCTAAGGGAAAGCTATGACCACCTTTCTGCAAGCTGAAGTGGGAAGATGGGTCCCACAGTATGCTCTTTCCTCAGCAGAATACTTTTCCTCCAGCTTTCCCACTCTCATATTTTTTGGTCATATGTGCTAGCTAGAATCACCTCAGGCACATGGCAGCACATGGCAAAACGGGGCGGAAAACCTGGCAGTGATAAGAATCACTAGCTACGGGACAGACCCAAACAACGTAGCAGTTCTTAAAAAGAGATGCAGAGGGCTGTGACACTGCAAAACAGCCTGAAGAACAGGAAGAAACAGCTGCTCAAAAATATGCCTGTGACCTTTCCATGACAAAGCCAGTGGGAAATAGAAGTGTTCTATGAATGATAGGGGAACAGCCAAATGAAGTGCAAACAGGAGAGGCAGACTGAAACAGGGACTGGACAAAGACCAAGAGGAGAAATTACCACAAAAGGATGAGACAACTGAGACCCCACATATCGAAGAGGAAAAAAGTAAAGCTTTGTGCTAAGGCAGAATCCTAAAAAAGCCCACAGGAAAAGCAGATGGGAAATATGTATGGAAACACTGCTAACACCTACAACAGGTGTGTTATTCTTTCGATATGAAGGAAACGGTTCCAACCCCCTATGACCACAGCACAAGCACTGAAAGAGACCTGTCAGGAAGGCAGAAAGGATGAGCGGTCCCAGCCAATTACTTTACATACAAGGAAAGTAGTTCAAAATATTACATAAGGAAAACACGATAGAGAGCCAGGATGAAAAGGACTGTCATAACAAAGGTGTTGCTAGATTTATTGAGTAATGCTCCGAAATTTCTAATCATCATATTCCCTATAGGAACAAATGACACCAATGAAGTTCATTTATAAGATATATAAGCAACTATTTCTTCAGATAGTAAGAAAAAAAAAAGAAGATAATTGGAACTGTGCAGATAAGTAACTTGCAGAAGTTTTCCCCGTGCCAAGCATGGGTGAAGAAAGTAAAATGCTGATACTGGAAGCCAACCAAGGGAAGATCTGATACGGTAGGTTGGAGGGTTTTGAATGCACAGATCACTGGAATGCCTCCTGCAGCCGGAGCCAACTGTTTGGATTATGCTGTCTCCACTTATGCAGACAGGTTGCCAGCCTCTTGGGCTCAGAACTGGCAGGGCCTGTTAGGCAGGCTGTAAACCTTCAGGAGAAGGAGGGAAAGGGAAAGCTTTAGCTTAATTTGAATAATCCGGCTTGTACTTCCAACATACAAATTAAGCGAGAAACTGAAATTGTTCTGAAGCAAAAGATGAAGGATAACAAGAATATAATGCCTGACGCAAATGTGTGGGGAAACAAGCAACAACTGGAAGGTGCTGTACTAAATAAAGGAGATTATGATCTGGAAAGACTAACTGAAATTTAGTGGGATAATTCCTGTGTGTTGAAAAGACAGGATGCAGTATGCATGGGAAAGGCAGAGTGGAGAAAATCGATAGGTGTAAAAAATGTTATATAATGCTTTCAAAGCACATACGCTATAATTTTGACAGTGGCAATAGTAAAATGGTAAAAAGGTCGGGTAAGTGTACAAGAAATTTTAAAATAATAAAAAAAAACAAAAAAAAAAAAAAAAAAAAAACAAAAAAAACCCCTATAGCAATAATGGCATGCTTTTCCTCCAGGCCACCACTCTGGAACAGAACCAGGAAAGTCACAAACCTCTGAGTGGATTTTAGTTGATCAAGTCTGTGGATAGTGCGTACAGATGCAAATACATCAATCTATCTCATATAATGAATTCCAAAGAATACAGATGATGAGTTGGTTCAAAGTTTCACCTATTGGGAAAAGGGCACTGAAAATACGGAAGCAGATCACTTGAATCCCCTACAGCAAGAAAATAATCCACAGAGCAAAATGGTGGAAGGGAATCCATTCCACTTTCAGAAAGATTCTAGAGTACATAAACAATTGAGTATGGGATGAGCATAAATGTTTAAAATTTACCTTTATGGAAGAAAATTAGAGACTTTTGGGGAAAATACAACAGGATTAAAACTCATCTGTGGAAAAAATAAACCAACAAATAGGAGATAAAAAGGCAAAGCAATGGTCAGAGTGTCTTCAAAAGGGCTGTTCAGAGTTCAAAGTATGTATACAGGAAGGAGTGGCAGGAAAAGAATCCAAAGAGTCTTAAGTCTGAATAGTCCAAAAAGGGAAAAAGAGAATAACAGGTCTTTTATAGCTACGGAAGGGGGAAAAGAAGTAGGCAGATAAAAAGAGAATATACCAATGAAAGAAAATAAATAAGTTGAAACTTAAGGTGGAACAAAAAAAAAAAAAAAATACCAACCCGAACTGTGTATCTCATGTAACATTTTAAAAAAAAAGGAATTATAGACAATTAGAGCTACTGCCTCCACAATTGCCCTCAACTATTGGGAACAGGTCCAGAAAAGGACCACTTTGAGTCACATAATATATTTTTGAGGTACTCAGGAATCAAGAGTAATCAAGAGACCTATCCTTGGCATAGGGTGTAGGAAATTTAGGGTGTGGTTCACGTGATTTATCTTAAGCAATGAGGGCTCCAATATCTTTCAGCCAGTCCCTCTAGGTTTTTCATGATCAACCAAGAAAAACAGGAAATTAACCTCTGCATAATAATGTTGGCTTCTGGAATAAGGTCAGATACATCATCTCCAGAGATACCTACTTTTCTCCATGAGTATAAAAAGCAGCCTAATTTAGATTTAGATGTCTAACTTGTACATGCTTCAAGTCAGATGAGCCAAATCCCACCCTTCCTTTCCTAATATTAGGAAACCTAGGAGGCTGAATTAATGTGTGCAGGTGTTTTACAAAGTTGATTCCAAAATGAATGAAAATTCAAAACTTCAGATGACCAGTTTTTAGCTCTGTTTTTGGTAGAAATAGTGTATCACTTTTATGATAAGAATATTTGTATTAGGTCTGGACAGTATACCCTTGTCATTTGTTATTCCGACATGTGCTGACTTCTGCTCTAATCCTGCTCTCCCAAAACTCCATGGTAAGCGTTGAGTATAAGACTTGAGCACCCAGAAAAACACAAGTACACCTTGGTAAACACAAGTGTGAAATCCTACCCTCTTTGAAGTTGATGCCAAAATTCCCACAAACTTCAGTGTGACTAAGATTTCACCAGAAAACTGCAAAGAAATACGTAGGGCTGTTTAAGAGAGCAAACTGAATAAAGAGGACAATATGAACAAAAATGAATGTTAGGCTCACCATTAGGAAGACATTCTGAAGTGTCTTACTAGAAATGCCTAATGTTGACTGGTTAAGCCAACAGAAAAAATAAAAACATGGGTAGAAAAAGTTGACATTGGCAAGGAAAGGGAATAAAAGATCTAGGAGGTATTGTCAATGCCTAATCTCTTCAATCAAAGGGGATGAAATGGAAATATGTAATCCTAATTGCTTTCAGAAGTTTTAGATTGTATATGTTTTGGAGATGTGAGCTATCAAAAGAGTGCATTTGGAGAAGTATTTTATAGTAAGAAGAGAGGAAATGATTTAGAGAGCTTTAACACCTTTAATGGCACTGTTCTGGGAACACAAGGAAGCCATCGACATGAATGAAAATGCAGTGCAAATTCATTTGAAGACATAACTGCTGCCGACAAACCATCACCCTGGTGGGCCCTGTCATCTCCAAAACGGAGCACAAGTAATGCCTACGGGCCAGAAGCTGCATGCAGAAATGTGCAGTAGCCCTGTGTCTCGGATCAACTGAGGCTGTATAGTATGTGTGCATGTCATGCTCTTTCCTGATGCCAAACAAAATTGCTTTATCTTCCTGATAATCATTCTCTTCTAATTAAAAGGACAGCATAATCCCTCTGTCAGCAGATCTGACAGGAAAACTGGTATCATTGAACTGTTTGGAAACCCTGTTTGGAGAGCCTAAAATTACCAATTTTAATTTAATGCATTTTGGTCAATTTGAAATGAGCTTATTAAAGCATTCTGCATTATTCAGTATAATAACTGTTTTTAAAAAATCATCTGATGTTTATAAAATCCTATTTTTTAAGTAGAAGACTATTTTGTGAGATAAATTGCATTATAAATCACATAGTATTCACCTTGCAACTAAGGTAACACATATATGATGAATACTGTTCACTAGTAACCAGTAATCTAAAATGAACCATTCCACTATGGATACAGAAAAGTGATGAGAGTCCATGTCTATTTACCATTGTTGATTAAAATACAGCTGTGACAATTGCATATTTCATCAGCAATGCCAACCCATGGGAAACAGAGAAAAAATAGAATGAACTACCATTATGAGACTATATATACTTTTATATCTGTGATTCCAAATATGAGTAGAACATTCAAGTCTTTCCTAATACACAGAGAATTGTTTATTTATGATTTATTCCTTTGCCTCTTTATTTTTGCAGAGACAGAAACCATGAAAGACTATTAAAGGCAATAATTTTCTCAGTGTTACAGCTGTATCAGTGAGAGGAAAGACCACTTGAAATACTGGAAAGAAAAAAGAATGAGAGATCTTCCCACTCATACATATTTACTGAACTTGTTTACAATCATGCAAGACCTTAACCTCTACAGCTATTACACCTACAACTGCCACTGATATCAGCAAGAGACAGGAAGAATATCAAGACAAAGATGTCTGAACTATAATACATTTGTAAACAATTCATAATCAACAGTATAAAAATGACACCTATGAAATATCAAGTAAGCAGAAAATCGATGAACACCATATGATGAAAATAATATGTAATCATATGATTAGCATAAAGGGAGCCTTAAGGTTGTCAAGAATCATAGAATGGTTTGGGTTGGAAGGGACCTTAAAGATCATCTAGTTCCAACCCCCCTGCCATGGGCAGGGACACCTCCCACTAGAGCAGGTTGCTCAAAGCCCCATCCAACCTGGGGGCTTTGAACACTGCCAGGGATGGGGCATCCACAACTTCCCTGAACAATCTGTTCCAGTGCCTCACCGCCCTCATAGTGAAAAATGTCTTCCTGATACCTAAAATAAATCTCCTCTCTTTCAGCTTAAAACAATTACCCCTTGTCCTATTGCTATACTCCCTGATAAATAGTCCCTCCCCATCTTTCCCATAAGCCCTCTTCAGGTACTGGAAGGCTGCTATAAGGTCTCCCTGGAGCCTTCTTTTCTCCAGGCTGAGCAACCCCAACTCTCTCAGCCTGTCTTCATAGGAGAGATGCTTCAGTCCTCTGATCATCTTCATGGCCCTCCACTGGACCCATTCTAACAGGTTCATGTCCTTCTTGTGCTGAGAACTCCAGAGCTGGATGCGGTACTTCAGGTGGGGTCTCACAAGAGTGGAATCACTTGTGAGGA